>CAMPET010000100.1:92092-107691 GCA_946803715.1 Beroe ovata
ACACACACACACACACACACGCCACAAAATTTCGTCCTCCATCGATTAGCAAGTTTCAATCCAGCATGCAGAGCTGCATTATCATTGATATAACTCACTTAGGTTGATGCAACTCAGGTTGTGAATTAGTGAATTCGGATCCTGATAGTAGGACTAGGTATACTGCAAATACCGAAAATAATCAGGCTACCTATATCAGAAACTAAACACATGCATCGATTTCAAACACAAGAATAGCTAGAATCTGTTAATAACCAATACAAGCGGTTACCATACAGTAGATAATACCCTCGGATGCGAAGCAAGGCACATGTCCTGCATTGTCCAATGAAAAGTCCGATGATTTGGGAACTATAATAACATGACACTCTATTCAATATTCATCCTATACATGTTATCTGACAGTTATCTGACAGCTGGCAGTTGAGACATGTTATCTGACAGCTGACAGTTGAGACATATAATCTGACAGCTGACGCCTGACACTGTTTCAGAGGATGATACAGGAGGTTGTGGTGTCACAGCCGGTTGACCCACTCGAGCACATGATCAACTTCCTACACCGACAAAATGATGACGGTAAGTCAGCGTGAGGGAGAGAGTGTTGAGGTAAAGAGAGTGTTGACCGTCCAGATGTCAGGGGGATAAGTGTTTGGGGGGGTCAAATGTTTGGGGTGGTGCAATGTCAGGGGGTTAATAAGTGTATGGGGGGGGATCAAATGTGGCAGTGATATCTACAGTGAGGGTGAGAGTCACTGGGTGAAAGTGAAGAATGTGATTTCGGCTTCATTGAAATATAACAGAGGGCTGAGAGGCGATAGAGTTAGCTAATTTATTGTACTCTTTTGTTGATCTGCAACTCCTATTCAGTGCCACAGATCGTTATAATTGGTCCGCCGGCCTCTGGAAAAGGAAGTATCGTAAGTGCGAGATTGATTGAGGACTGGTTCTTTGAATATACTAGATTTTAGTAGCCCGAATATTGTAGGGAGTAATTTTAACGCTCATATCAACCACTCAGGCACAGCTGATTTGCAAAGAGAGTGGTATTCGGAAGATTGACACCAAGGAAATTCTTTCTGTTGAAATTGAACAAACAAAGCAGGTGCTTTTTTTTAACACACTTCAAAATTATTAGCTCATTCAAGTTTGTTCTGATGACACCACTTCAGAATTTGACATTAACACCGGAAACTTCTTTGTCCCACCTTTTTACTAGCACCTCTTCGATCCATTGACACCGCTATAATGTTTCTTGACACCACTACGTGTGCGTGACATCCCTATGCATTAACGTGACTCAGTAATCACATCCGAACATTAGCAAGCCCCCTTGCTATGTCAGAGGAGGGCATGTATAATATGCTGTTATATCCCAATATCATCTGCTACATATTTACTGGTCATTGTCTCAATCGATCTAAATATGACAAACACTTTGTTTCTTAGCAAGAATAAGTGACGCGATGTTAGTATGCTAAATGCCAATAGCAATAAGAACACTAAGTGACCCTATCTCAGACTTGATGCTTTCAGTAACCAAGTCTTTTTTCCTCAGGTTAAAGAGTGTATCGAGAAGAATACTGACATTCCTGGTGATATTCTTGGAGCAGTTGTTAAGAACAGGATTTCAAAGAAAGATTGTGTTGACCAGGTTTGTAACTGATCGCCACTGAGTCATATTTACTTCATCTATTTTGCTCATTGTCGATGATAGTTCGTACTTCGTATTCACGACATAATATTTTGTTTTGCCATTTGGCCAAAGAATATTGCACATATACGGAACGCGCGCTAGCACTCTTTTGTGCTAGTCGCCAATTTGCGCGCGTTCCCATAGTGACCGCAACATTTCACAAATTGTTGCAACGAAAATACTGCATTCTTATCTTGTTATCGGTAAACTAGCATATTTCACCGGAAACGCTCACAGGGATGGGTTCTGGTTGGATATCCTAAGACACGTGATCAGGCACTGGCTCTACAGAGACATGGCATATTTGCTAAACACATGGGTATGAAACACGCTGCTCGCATACAGTTCACTTCACTATTTAAACAACTCATATGAAAACAGATTGGATAACGGATAACATTAAGTGGAAAATTGACATGCTATTGTATTCTGCAGTGTTCATGGAAGCTCCGGATGTCGTACTTATGGAACGGTTTATGGGAAAACGAATCGACCCTCAAACAGGGGGTACGTACTCAAATTAAATATACTCACTACTTCGCTAGACCTTTTGTGTGATATGGGGGGGAATACTTGAGTACTTTTCTTCTAAATCATGAGTGTGTGTGTGTTTCAGACATATACCATGTGACATTTGAGCCGCCAGAGAACCCCGAGGTTTCACGACGCATCACAACAATTGATAACCAGACGGAGAAATTCATTCGGAAACAGTTGATCCACTTCCACAGGTAGGGAATATGATTGGAATGGGGAGCTCTCCAGCCCCAACAACGTTCTTTTCATTCTGTTTGCAAATTGTCGTATTATTGTAGTGGAAAGAATTTATAGAAAGCAACTGTATAGTGTTAATTGAAGCATGATAAACTCAACTTTTCTATGCTTACTAACGAAACTTGCTCCGAGTTTAAATTCCGATATACCATTGAAAAAGTTAAAGAGCGTTTCATCATGGAAAACTGTGCGGATGAAAGCTTTTCCCTGGTCCATATTCTACACACTTCTTTATACATGAATGCTGGTGATGTCAGATGAGAGCAAGTTTTGTTCCTTCATTGCATAGTGATACACATTGCACAAACACACGACGCGATGCCACACCTCAATGCCCCCTGCGTTGATTACTGACTCTGTCACAGAACCGCGTGTAACGTTCAGAATATCATGTCATATATGCCATGTCATGTTGTGAAATGTCATCGCATGAATATGCAGAAAATATGTGTACACTGGACACGCGACACATTATCTCGATAAAAGGTTGTGACATCGCAACGTCACTATCTTAATATTATGAGAATCTTTCATGTTAAAAATGGCGCAATTTTTTAGGAATATCGAAGGAATCCGGGCTGCAGTTAAGAATGGCACTACGAAAACTGTAAACGCTGACCAGCCTAAAACAGACGTCCACGCGCAGGGTAAACCGTGGCTGCTGTTCATTTGTGAACCCCTCCTCTACTCGCACTGTAACCCCTCCTCTACTCCCACTGTAACCCCTCCTCTACTCCCACTGTAACCCCTCATTTTCCCCCATCCAGTGTACCACTTCCTCTGTCAACAGCCGAGGTCAGTGGCTCCGCAGTGTCCACGTGTAATTCTGCAGGGACCGAGGGGAAGTGGCAAAGCCACCCAGGCAGCTCTCCTGTCTGCTAAATACGGCCTCGTAAATGGTGGGTTGGCACGAAGAATTGTGAAATTGCTAAACATCCAGATGAGTAGTTCTAATAGAAATATGTATTCGAAAATTCTGATATTTCTATCTATAACCCGTAGTGTCCATGGTGGAGCTTATCAAACAAGCGATAGCAGACAATTCTAAAGTGGGTAACATGATGAGCACTTACATTGACAAGAAAATGATGGGTAAGTCTCATTTAGGTGCTGAGTGCTGACGTACTTAAGTCCTATTCAATCTTATTTCGTCACTATAAGCCCGGTACTGACGAGTGACGAGTGAACCCCACTATTCCCTTATTGACAATGAGTAATTACAACCTAATTACGTATCATGGCTTATGACACTCAATTAGAGGAAGAGTTTTCATGATATTGATTCACCCAGGTGTCCCCGGCAATAATCACGATTTGAGTAAAGTTGGTCTTTGTAAGTTGCACTGGCACCATGACGGCTCTATTATCAGCATACTTGAACGCAATTACTTGAATTCTCGGATACTTATGCCCATAATCATATCCATTACCCCCATGGTTTTGATTGAATACTTAACCGAGCTCCGAAGATTTACAGCACTATTTATTCTTCCGGCGATCAAGCACTGAGTTTCAGAACAGTTCACGAACTCCTCAATTTCAGAAGTGGCAGCTATGATAAAGCTCAATCATATGCAAATAGAATTTTCACTCCCTCTCCCAACTCGTAACTAACTCGTCACTCTGCCCAGTGCCCGACAACATCGTATTGAAGTGCCTGGTGGAGAGACTGTCCAAATTGGACTGCGCCACCAAGGGTTGGGTGCTCCGTGGTTACCCCAGATCCAGAAACCAGGCTGAGGCACTCTCAGAAGCCGGATATGCTCCCAACAGGTATACTCATTAAGAGTGGATTGGCCGTTATGTGGGCGCAGCTATAAGATTGACTCAACCGCCAGAAGATTTGTATAGATAGAAACGGCCTGCAATCATTCATCATGTAGACAATAGACATAGCATTACATTGCTCAAGCCCATATCCAATGTTGTACTAATACTATATAAACCCGACACCCCCGCTACCCAGGGTATATTTCCTGGACTGTCCCACCGACACGATCGTGGAGCGGTTGTCTCTGCGGAGAACAGACCCGGTCACTGGTGTTCAGTCTCATCTCATCTACAATCCTCCTCCCTCCCTCGAAATGAAGAGGAGACTAAAAACGGTATGGTTCAGCCGAGACTATATAGATATGAAACCCATCATTGCCATGTTTTTCGAAGCATTTTGCCAATGTCAAATTTGTTGACCTCGTCACCGATTTTCCACAACTCCATCATAGCTCTATAGTGCATTTCTCACTCTGTCCTGATTCCACAGAATCCCAAAGACGCAGAGCAAGCTGTGGACGAGGATATTGTCTCGTACGAGAGCGCTCTGGAGGAGCTCGTCGATTACTTTTCCTCTGCCCAGACGATAAATGCCGACCAGGATCCCCATACTGTCTTCGAGAGTTTGGAGAGTCTGCTCGTGAAGCCCCTGCCAAAACAGACACTCAGATCTGCGATTTAAACATATCCACGATTTTGCACAGCTATATTTGTCAATTTTAGATACAGCATATGAGCTGATGATGAGCTGGATTTTCCGAGGTTGTGGAACTGGATTGCGATGCATGATATTGGGACTTGTAGGAATAAGATTCCCCACTGCTGCCCATGCCAGCTAGTTCCATTTCCCCTACCGCCAGCTAGTTGAACTATTAGTTCGATTCCCCGTTGGCCGTTACTCCCTAGAGTGCGTGCTGCGTATTCGATTGTTCCGCGAAATTTCTATTGGATATCATTTCTTGTTCCAGCTTTTCTGCTTTTCCATAATTCCAATATTCAAATTTGTGGAGCAGTTTAGTTTTACTGTTCCCAATCCCAACCTGTTCCCAATTCAAATGTCCTTTAATTTTTCGGGTGATCAGTGACCCTAACCTTGAACCAAACCCTAACCCGAGGGTTTTAAAAATAAACGCGATTAAGTGGAAAAATGTCTGGTATGGTCACGTGACCAGATCAGTTTTTCGCCCACAACTCGCTAGGGAAGCATTTTTAGTTTTTACCCTACATCACATGGGGTGATTCGGAATTAGTGCTTAAAAATAAGTCGACTCTTGCTTGTTTCACCTAAAATTGAAAATAGAGAGAAAAATAAGAATTTTCAAAAAATTAGGGCGATGAAATTAAATCTAGTAGTAGTACGAGCCCGGCCCTGTTTGATGTGATTGTGCACACGTTGCGCGCGCCCCTGTTCAGGTTCTACTCAGTACTGAACTGAAAAGTCGTAGAAAGGAGACGCGCAGCGCGCGCGCGGAGTATTCGAGTCACCCGGTCACGCAGCGCGGAAACACATCCGGCAAGGACTGATAACATCCTGTTGTAGGATTTCACGATCACCCTACCCTTATATACTGGCGGAATGACAATTGCGCGGCGCCGACGGTAGGGTAAAATCTTACAAACATCCTGCAAAAACATCCTGTCAATCATTTAACTTGAAGTTGAAGTTGAAGTTTGACCAATACAATGACCATTAATTAATAAAGTCTGATCATGTAATAGAAAATGGTATTCTTGGGGAGGGGTCTCATACCTTTTCAGTCATGTGATAGCATAGCATGTGATAGCAATCGACCATGACCAATGAGATCACAGATATATAACGGATAGGCTCGTGCTATTCTGCCTCGTTTGAATCCGCGCACGACGGTACTTGCGACGCGCCTGNTGCATGCTTGACAGTGAAAAAGTCAAGACTATCATTGGAAAATTGATTGATAAAGCTACTCTATCTATCAGACCAGTTATTTCTAGTTTTGACTGTTTTCAGAGTCGTTCGAGCAATATCCACCGTATCAGTCAGCACACCGTCGCACTTCTCGAATCTTGTGCTGAGTTCCTTGGGATCTCCCTTTCAGACGACAAGGGTTTCAAATTGTTCAACAAGTCATCTCTCGTGAGCCGCATCTACCTTGGGTTGGTGGCATTAATGCCAGCCACATGTGCAGAATGTGGAGAGGGCTACGTGACTGAGCACGAAGCTGACCCTGCACCGTTCTTCTACTGTTTCAGGTGTTTCAAAGGGGCACATAACTGCGAGAGAAACCGTGTCCTGCATCAGACATTCTCAGTACTGGACACGCCGACCGGGTTCGTGTGGCTCTGTGACACATGCCACGCTGATGTGGATCCAATAGAGCCCAGAAAACAGAGATCACGTCACACTTCAACTTCCATTGCTACGGACAGTACATCTGATCTCTCTAACCTCACTCTCTCAGGTGCAATGTCCTCAACACAGAGACATTCCCGTGACACACCCCCTGTGGGTGGAGCACATTCTTCCACCTCATCTGCTACAGCACCGGTGGTGACTCAGCCAGCCACACAGGTCTGTCAGAAATATCTCAACTGGGACTGCCCTCATGGGATATCTGGTAGGAAGGAGATCAATGGACAGTGTTGTCCCTTCTCACATCCCAGGCTCTGTAATCAGTTCAGACAATCAGGGTCGAAAGGTAGGAGAGGATGTAAGAAAGGAGCAAATTGTCAGTACCTACACCCTGACATCTGTGAATGTTCGCGGAGGAAATGCTCCAAGTTCCACCCCATATCTGACATGAAAAAAGCAAAGACTGAATCTCGCAATAATGTGGGGAAGGCGCCGAAGAATAGGAACTCTAAATCGGGCAGTAAAGCTGGTTCTAGCTCGAGTGATTTTTTAGAGTTAAAAAACTTGGTCGCAGGGATGGCGACCAAGATGGAATCTCTGGAGAAGAGGATGGAACAGGGTGCGGCATTGCCAGGCTCGCAGGCAGTCGCACACCCAGCTCCACATCACCCTTACCACTTCCCCCAGGCCAGGGTGTACCCAACTCCATCACCGCAGATTCCACAAGGAGTATCCAGCCTTCCTCTCCAAACGTCTTTCTCTCATCCCTACTGCTTCTAAATGCTAGGAGTATCAATCCGTCTGCTCAGGGTGTCGGCAGATGGAAGCTCAATGAGCTCATTGGGCACGTCGAGGAGAAACGGAACACTGGACAACTGTTTCCTTTCATAGCTGTAACTGAGACATGGTTGAAATCTTACATCAGTGATGCGCAGGTTCACATTCCAGGTTACAGTGTGTCGCGTAGTGATCGCGGTGGGAGGAACGGTGGGGGTGTGATGCTTTACTCACTTTCATCTCTTCCTGTTTCTGTTTCTGAATGTTATGATGACGGCACGTGTCAGGCACTATGCAACGTGTACCCTTCCGCCAAACTTCTCGTTGCAGTCGTATACAGGCCTCCTGACGCGAGCTATTCCAGCTTCTCTCAGTTGTTAGACAACATCAGACACAATATCGACATGTTACCAGACACTAACTACGATATCTTCATTACTGGTGACTTCAACCTACCTCAGATAGATTGGCAGTCCCTTCAGATTATGAGTGGGGGGGCATCTGAATCGAATTTATCAGCACAGTGCCTGCTTAATCTGATGTCGACATATCTGCTTAATCAGATGGTTTCGGTGTCGACAAGAGGCCAGAACACTCTTGACCTGGTTCTCTGCAATAACGACAGACTGATATCGAATGTTTCAGCTGAAGCTACAGAGCTATCAGACCATGACATGGTAAATGTTCTCTTCTCATTCACGCCAGGTCTAATGGAGGATCCTCAGACCTCCTACCTCGATGAGATGAGCTTCCGGTCACTAGATTTCAGTCAGGCGGATTTCCAGAAACTTGATGATGAGTTTGCCAGTATTGAATGGAAGAAATTACGGGATTCTGGATCTTTTGAGGATCTCCCAGCTAGGCTCAACCGAGTCATTCTGGAGGTGTGTTCGAGGAATGTCCCTCGTAAGCGTCATCCAACTGGTAAACCGAAGGTTTACAACTCTCTCAGGAGAAAGAAATCGAAGCTAAAAACACGTCTCTCGGCTGCTCGATGTTCAGGTGACGCTGTGCGCATCAAGAAACTGGAAGATGAGATTGGGCGTGTCTGCTACGACATCAAGGAAGCTGTCACCAACCACTTCGACCAAGGTGAGAAGCGAGCTGTCGAGAGAGTTAAGTCCAACCCCAAATATTTCTATTCATACGCTAAATCCTTCTCCAAGGTTAGGCACAGTATAACAAGCCTCATGAATAGAAATGAGGAACTGGTAACGGATCAAAAGAAGCTTGCTAACATTCTCCAAAACCAGTTTTGCTCAGTGTTCAGTGACCCAAACTGTCCTGACAAGACTGAGCCCTCTTTCACTGTACCTCCTCTCACTAGACAAGACCCAGAGCCAGTGCTGACATTGGAGAACATACAAGAAGCTATATCTGAGATCAAGCTGGATTCTGCCCCAGGTCCTGACGGTGTGCCAGCTGTACTGTTGAAGAAATGTGCCAACAGCCTGAGCGTGCCCATTCATATTCTCTGGTCAGAGTCTATGTCAACTGGCATCGTGCCAAGTTTCTACAAGAGAGGATACATCACACCGCTGTTTAAAAAAGGTAGTAGGTGCAATGCAGCAAACTATAGACCTGTCACCCTAACATCCCATGTTGTCAAGGTTTACGAAAGGGTGGTCAGGAAATGTATGATTGAGCATCTCGAAACTAATAATCTCCTCAGTGATAAACAGCACGGTTTCAGATCCAACAGAAGCTGCTTGACCCAGATGCTCGACCACTTTGATGACATATTTCAAGGGTTAACACGTGGAGAAGATACCGACTCTATCTACTTGGACTACGCAAAGGCGTTTGATAAAGTCGACTTGGATCTGCTCATCAAGAAACTGTCAAGGTATGGTTTTAATAGCAAAATCATTGATTGGGTTCAATCATTCCTCTCTGATCGGGAACAGGTGGTAGTTCTGAACGGTGTTCATTCAGATAGCGCCCTTGTTAGGAGTGGCGTTCCTCAGGGGAGTGTATTGGGACCCCTACTCTTCATACTGTTCATCAACGATTTGGAGCAGGTGGTGGTCTCATCCAAAGTCAGTTTCTTTGCGGATGATACAAGGGTCTCCAAACAGATTTCTTGTTATGCTGACTGCATGTTGCTCCAAGATGACCTGTTGCGCATACTAGACTGGTCACGTGCCAATAACATGGAGCTTCATGAGCAGAAGTTTGAGCTGTTAAACCATCTTCATAACAGCAGAAGCTCTCTACTGGAACTTCCGTTCTCTGCCGAAGCTCTCCAGTACAAGGTATCTAGCGATCAAATTCTCCTCCCCGTTGATAAAGTCCGTGATCTCGGTGTCCAGGCATCGAGTGACTTGAGCTGGTCGAGACACATAGCTGATATGGTCTCTAGAGCCAGGAGCACACTCTCATGGGTGTTCAGTGTTTTCCGGACTCGAGATAGCGTTACTATGGTGACACTGTACAAATCGCTAGTAAGGAGTACGCTAGAGTACTGTTGCCCACTTTGGAACCCCAGCAAGGTGACGGACATACAGCTTATTGAAGGAGTCCAGCGGACATTTACGAGCCGAATAGATGGTCTCCGTAATCTAGGCTACTGGGAGAGGCTTAAGAAGCTCAACTTGACATCTTTGCAGCGCAGACGTGAGCGCTACATCATCTTAATGATGTGGAAAATCCTCCACAAAGTTGTCCCTAACTGTTGCAACATCCAGTTCAATGCTTCATCAAGNATAACATCCTGTTGTAGGATTTCACGATCACCCTACCCTTATTATATACTGGCGGAATGACAATTGCGCGGCGCCGACGGTAGGGTAAAATCTTACAAACATCTTGCAAAAACATCCTGTTAATCATTTAACAATAACTTGAAGTTGAAGTTGAAGTTTGACCAATACAATGCAATGACCATTATGATTAATTAATAAAGTCTGATCATGTAATAGAAAATGGTATTCTTGGGGAGGGGTCTCATACCTTTTCAGTCATGTGATAGCATAGCATGTGATAGCAATCGACCTTGCCGGATGTTATCTGTCCACTTGCCACTGTTTCTTGCGCGCGGCGCGCGCAAGAAACAGTGGACAGATAACATCCGGCAAAATCGACCATGACCAATGAGATCACAGATATATAACGGATATAACCAATGAAAATAAAGAAACACTGTCACGTGATCAAAATCATGTGAGACCTCTCCCCAACAATACCATTCTTTATTGTATTTGTATCAACTTGAACTATCAAAACGACTGAATTTGATTCACAAGCAGTCCTGGTCTTCATCTCCACATCACCGCATAATTCAATATGTAATTGAATTTTAGAATAAGATTAAAAGCAACCAAATTCTAAAATGGGATGTTTAAAACCTAAAGGTATATTGTATCTAACTATAAATATGAAAATGAAATAGCAAGTCTAAAAGTAAAAACTCAATCGAAAAGTAAAACCTCGCATCTATATTTGTCTTTTCATTTTAAACACTTCAATTTCCATCAATTGAATCACAACGAGTATTTCAATTTGCAATTTGCATCAATATCCTGATTAGAGTAAGAATTAGTCAGTTTCATTGCACCATTTCGTTCTGATCTAAGTCCGGATCGTGAGACCAAAACATACTCAAAATTCGACAATGAACAAGCTCACGTGCACATCTATTCTCCAATTATTTCCCGGCAGTCCATTCTATAGCTGATGAAAGGCTCCTTGTCTCTCAGAGTAGGACTGCCTCACCTGTCGATATGTCCCGGGAAGAATGCACTGCTCGCTCGACTGGCTTGTGGTGACGTCACTTTGAACTGGTAGTCCGTCTCCTCGAATGGGTCCTGGTCAGCTTCACCGACACTGCATCCCGCGCCACACATGATGGACGAGATGAGGGATCGGCCTCGGCCACGGGTTCGGAATATCTGCGCGGTTATTGTTTAGGTTATTTTGTTATTTAGAGCGACCTAATTGTTATTGGCGAGAAATTCTATTCACCCACGTGCGATATGCGGATTTCGAAATAATCTCATATCTGTGACATTATATCTGTGATTCCATCATTCATTTCATGTCTTCAGTTGCTCATACAGTATACCTGGCTCTCATTAGAGAAGTCTGGGAAGTTGATGATGATGCGGTGTTTCACGGACTGTGAGCCCAGGTTTTCAGCTAGTGTCACTTCCCGGGCTTCAGTAGCCCTGAGTTGGAATATTGTGTAACTAACACACTAATGTCGGCTGTGTAAAGCTATGGGTCTGTGCAAATTAAGTATCCGAGTGGCTACTCCAATGCAGTACTTCCACATGTTAGCAGAAAATGAACAGAAAGATACGTCAATAGCATTACTTATTCACTTGAGTAATGAGTAAGTAAGTAAGTAGCAATAATACCTCATGAATTCGATGAGGACAAGGCCCGATACTGCCCGATGGAAACTGCTGCTCTCAGCTGCCTGGTGTTTCCGTGTGTCAGCAATAGCACACTGTCTCCACAGGTAGAGGCGAGAAGAGAGACTTGGCAGGAAGTCAGCCGGGATCATCTCCTGGAATAGAGACACCATTAAAAACATCTCCAGATTTGTCCATCAAGTCGCACTCTGTTCGGGCAGAGTATTACTGACATTGGATAGCGTGAGAATACGAAGAATATACGAGGATGGCTGCAACCCTCCCCCTAGCATGCTAGGACCACAGTTAATTACTTATTTAGGCCTATCCTGGTCAGTACTCGGTATGGATACTGGGAGTGGGATAACTAGCAACATTGCAACAAGTAACTAGCTACATTGCAACAACTAGCAACATTGCAACAAGTAACTAGCAACAAGTAACAACTGCAGTTCATCTCACTGCCAACACAATACCTTCTTGTTGCTCTGAATGGTAATCTGAATAGCCGGTTCTGTGGAAGGCTGGAACACGAAATGGAAGCTCCCCATGCGCTCAATTAGCCATGATGGGTACGGCCGTACTGAGAACAGATCTGTTCGGAAACTCCTGGCAAACTTCATACACCGCAAAAACTCATCCGAAGCATCCTGAAACAGGTAATTCTCAAACGTGATCAGAGACTCTGATCACGTACTGATTCAGAGTACTATCAAGTACTGATTCATAGTACTATCAATTAGAGCTATCTACTTATGATAATTGGAATAAGAGATTCCCAATAATAACTGGAATTTATCCCCTCGGAAATAACTGAATTGAAAAACAAACAGTAGGTATAGCCCGCACCGAAAATCTTTCCAAATCCTCGGGTGAAATGTCGTGGAGTATGTTTGTGTAGGGGAAGGAAACATCCAGGATGTAGGGGATTTTGAAGGGCTGGCCGACTGCCAGGGGCCGGTTTTTGGGGTATTGTCTCGTATCTATCCGGATAGAGTTGAACTTTTTGAGAGCTAGGAGGAAGTCTAGGAACAGAACATGGTAATCCTCAGAGTGATGCTTCCTCTTACACACGTATACCTGACCAGGGGGGGATTGGTAAATCAATGTGATGAGGAATTACAGTGGTGCTTCCTGGAAGACTGGAAGAAATGATATTGATAAGAAGCCATCACTAGTAGTGAAGACAATGTGGTAGTCAAAGTAGTGAAGGATATACATGGTCCAGGATATATGCACATGCTCCAGAACTGAATGGAATTGGGAAGATGATGGAATTATGGAGCCAACTCACCGCAATGGCCTCCACATATCTGAGTAGACCGAAGTGGACATTGTTGAGGAACACCTTGAGACACCAGAACTTACAGACCCGGATAAAGGAGACGCAGAATTGGGACTGGTTAGCAAAGTAATCGTGGTAACATTCCGTCAAGGAGGAACTGCGTGAGAATTTATAAATTGTTAGGAGTTACACATTGTTAGGAGTTACAAATTGTTGGGAGTTACAAATTGTTGGGAGTTACAAATTGTTGGGAGTTACAAATTGTTAGGAGTTACGAATTGTTAGGAGTTACACATTGTTAGGAGTTACAAATTGTTGGGAGTTACAAATTGTTAGGAGTTACGAATTGTTAGGAGTTACAAATTGTTAGGAGTTACGAATTGTTAGGAGTTACAAATTGTTGGGAGTTACAAATTGTAAGGTTCATCCTCCGTGACTGGATACATTGAAGCATGATTTGAATTCAAATTGGGGACTTCATCTTGAAATAGATATTTTGAATCATGTAACATGACGCGTCAGAGTGCACATCACGACACACGTGTACCTGTATCTCCGTGCCAAGTTTTGAACTACGTACAATCTGTCTGTAGCATCGCTCATAGACGCAGTTTGTTCCTCTATATGCAGAATCACGTTCTTACACTGGGAAACAGTCTGTTTTTACACGGTACATGGTGAATACCAGTTTTTACACTGATTTACACTGGGAAACAGTATGTGGATTAACGAATACCAGAGCGTATCATGTCCTCATCAATATGCGTTTTCAGGAAGCGCCATCATGAAAACACAGTCTCATGATCACCTGTGTTTTGATGAGTTGCCGCAGAACGCTCTGAGACGGTTGATAGAACTCCTCATTACGTTGGAAGGTATCACTCCTATTCTCATAGGCATGCTCCCAGCTCCCTGCTGTCCTGCTGCTTCTCATTGTTTCTGATTTGTCATGCAATGACGTACTGTTGCTTTTCATTGTTGCTGACTTGTTATGCAATGAAGTTCTAGTGTTGCTTTTATGTGAATTATTCCTTTTTGATATCGCATTACCATTCTTCACGCCATTTTCTGAGTGTGAATTGCTGCTTTTTTGCAGAGAGTTGCTCGAAATATTGTTGCTATTGTCATCAATGTTGCTCGCAGACACAACGTTAGACACATCGTTGCTGCTTGTCACAAAGATGTTGCTAATATCGTTGGTACCACCGGACAAGTTTTCATCCACCACAACATCCCCAGCACGGTTGTCATGGTTGTGGTTGTCATGGCTGTGGTTGTCATGGTTGTGGTTGTCCTGGCTGTGGTTGTCCTGGTTGTGGTTGTCNNGTCATGGTTGTGGTTGTCATGGTTGTGGTTGTCATGGTTGTGGTTGTCATGGTTGTGGTTGTCATGGTTGTCCTGGTTGTGGTTGTCATGGCGGTGGTTGTCCTGGTTGTCCCCCTCCACCAGGAGGATATCGGACACGTCTAGGACAGGGGACATGAGGTCATCGTCCAGTGACTTGTGATCGAATATCATCTCGCTCCCGCCAGACATCATCTCGTCCGACTTCTCTGTGGAGAGGGGGGGATATTGGGAGCAGAGATTGTCACCACTTTGACTTAGCATAAATATGATGATATTGCCAGGATCGGCATGGTAATTGATAACTGTCAAGTCCAAGCGTTTCGGCTCGTTGAACCTAGTGACTGATTTATGCCTGGTCTATGTAGCATGCGAAATTCTGTCAAAAATACTAGGCAGATTCATTTCTAATTAATTCCGCATGAAGATTGACACAGCACAAAAACTTAATTTCGTATGAAGATTTCTAGACATTTATGAGAAAGTTAAACTACCATGCTTCTGTTGTGCCATGCGTAGGACATCTGCAACAAACTGATCAACATTATCAACTGTGATCACGAAATCATCACTTTCTGGAGATGCAATCAAATCCTCGCGATCATTCGTCGTTTCCAGCGAGTCAGGTTTTCGTACACTTTTCTGAAAAAATGAATAATAATTCAATTCATGACCTGTCGAAAAACAGAATATTCCTGCTGGAATGCCGGTTATTAACTTGACATTGGGAAACCACTAAACTGAAACACGCCACCTATTTTAACAATCCATTCCCATGCATACCACACAACATGGAACTATAGCCGTGAAGTGAGCCAGTGAATGATGTAAATGGGTGAAATATGCTCTGGCCACATTACACTGAGTGTTTGACCGATTTAATCTCACTTTTGTGGCGCATTTGACGCATGAATCCAACACATGGGATGATTGTGTTGAAAGATTGGCATGAATGAATATTGAACAGTGCGCTATTTTACTATTTTCAATCCAGATTTCTGCAGTTCTAACTTTCTAACTAGTGAAATTTTCGTCCCCGACCCAGACAAAGTATGGTATTTCTGAAACTACAAGACTAAACTGCTCATACCTGTCTTTCGACCACACCCACAAGTCCATTATCATCGAGCTCCAGCCACAAGTCATAGTCACTCTGCTGAAATTGGCATCGTTCCAAGAGGACCATGTCTCTGGCAACCAGCATGTTCACAGTCACACCTTGGGAGAGAGAGAGAGTGTGTGTGTGTGCGTGTGTGTGTGTGTGTGTGT
>CAMPET010000100.1:108161-122089 GCA_946803715.1 Beroe ovata
CAATTACCTTGGAATGTGAATTGAAAACCACCCAGAATGTCCTCAAAGTCCATTATCTCCCATGTCAAAACAAGATCCTTGATCTCGCGTAGACATTCGGGCGAGTCGAAATTACAGCTGAATAATTGATTGAAGATCAGATGAAAGTTCAAATTTGACTCATTTCACACTACTATAATCATGTCATGGAAGGACCATGTTATTGTTGCATGATCATTCTGACCCTCTTGCTGTTTGCGCAATAAAGGACCGCGGGGTGATCCTGACAAATTACTGATTATATATCAACCTCACCTCACGTGTAGATAGATAATCAGATCCAACTCGAAATCAAACGCCACACAGTGGGGCTTGCTCTTGTCATCCAATATGGAGTATCTAGAGACAGGGGTGGGGTGAGGTGAAAATTGTATAATTGGACCGCGATAGTTGAACCAAATCGTATTATCTCGCTGAAATTTGACATTTGAACTAACCTCTGTATAGCAAGGTTTGGGTATTCACGCTGTAGCCCGTGAACTAACTTCCTCAGATCCTCAGTCACATGCTCCTCGACATACGGTTTCAGTGTTTCAGACAGATCCTCCAGAGCCGAAGAGAAGTAATTGTGGTCCATTCGTCACGCGTGACGTGTAACCAGGGACACGCGTTTTGTGTAACCAGGGACACGCGTGAGCGGTCACGTGATTTGCACGTGTGTGCGCGTCTCAGAGAGTGATACACTGATACACCCCTCAGGAAAACAGTCCTGGACTCCTGTCCATGTTATTTCGAGGTGCTCCCATGATATTGGGTCATAGATTGCCACCCCTATTAGATGAAGGAATAAGAGGATTGTACTGGAAGGAAAACAAAATTCACGAAAAACAAAATGTGCGTAAAAAACTGAGAAGAATCAAGAACTAAACAAACCGACCAGTTAGAGTCATAATAGCGGGAATGACAATATGAAGACGCGATTTCCTATGATATGGTTATAAAGCTTGCGATGATAGGCGTCATAAAAGTTGTGTTAGAGCCAGAAATGGTATCGATCATCAACACTTCAGACTTACTATAGATCTAGGTTGTTTGGCAAATTGACAGAGATCACGGATAAGGTGTAGGCTCTATTTTCCTCGGGAAATGCCGTATGTAAAACTAAACCAAATGTTCATGTAGCTGCCACAATATTATCAGGAAATGACACTTGTCATAACTTGTCAGAGGAGTGAGGGGAAGAGGAGAGAGGAGTTCAATCTAGTGTCATATCTTGACATGTTTAGGATATGTGTCATAATTTGATAAAACCCTGTACACACAATACCCCCTACCTATGTGGAATATTTGTTGTCAGATATATATTGTACACAACTATATTCGAATCCACACAAGGGCACCAAGACAAGGCTCGAGAGTGTTTATGTCGTGAGCAGAATGATCTAGATTTGATCTTTCCGGAGGAATTTTCTACACGCCCGTTTTTGACAAGATTCTGAGAAGAGGGCAACGCGATAACAGTGATCGGTAGTGAGGTATCATGCCACCTGGATCCAACAGTTCCCCCCATCTCAATACCTGTGTGTCTTAGGTTCCAATCAGAGGAGAGAAATCTGAAAATAGCTATGACATAGACCTATTCCTAGTACCTATTATAGCAGCTACTACTGTACTGGGGAAAATTGAAAGTGCGAATATGTTATTATGAAAACAGCAAAGTGTAGGCGGAATACTGTTGGAAGAGGTAACACCTTGAAATAGACTTCCCATGAGCACCTACCAGAATCACAACAAGCTCCACTGTTAATAAAGATGGATATTCTGGGGATATTATTATTGCTCTGAGGGGGCTAAACACTGGGTATATATTGGAGGATTATAAACCTGGTATAAGTGAGTGTTGCAGTAGGTATAAACACTGGCGATGAGAAACATGCTGCCAATCGATATAGGCACCAGGCAGGTATTATACACTATACAAACGTTATAAGAAAACAAAGTTGCTATTATTAGTTGCTAATTAAGATGCTATTGTGAATACAATTACAAAGCTGAATCAATAGAATGGAGTTGTACAATGTACATGAACACAGCTTGATGAAGAGAAGTTAAGATTGTATGAGGAGTGTCCTATGACCTAACCCTTTTTATAACCGATTTGAAATTAGGTATGGCGCAGATGGATGATTCCTCAAATGGATCATCCTTGAAATAAGAGAAAGGTTGTAGTCACTTCTAAGTTGGAAACAAGCCAAACGATTGTAACACTTCGAACTACAAAGAATACGCAGTAGAAGGCCCAAAAGTTGAAATTTAAGGCGTGGTAAAAGTAACACTAAAATAAAATAGTCCATGGCATTGTGTGGAGAAAAAAGAAGCTATTGATTAAACAAATACAAAATATTATATGAGCTCAGTCTACACACACACATACCTTAATTTAATTACCCAAAGTTATAATTTTGGTATTAAATGAAGATAGAATGATTAGGTTATCGCTGCCATATTCGATCACGGATGTTCTGAGACGGAGCGCGGCTCAATCTGCTGTTCTCCAATTTCATTGTTTTGGATAGAGGACCACCAAAATGGAAAGAAATAAAAATGAATGAAAGGGCAATATAAAAGAAATTAGTAAATTATTAATGATAAGAATGAAAACAATAATTAGTGCACCAACTACCATTGTGCCATTACCACGGTCGATTGACAGCAACACCAAAGTGAACAAGTCAGATCACACATATGAAATTTAGCTTCTGTAACCAATTAGCGCGTCTCTACGTGTATGTAATTTGCACTTGTGATGAAACAACTTCAACACGCATAAGGTAGAAATGACAAGATGAAAGCACTGAGTAACTAAAGTGGAAGGAGAACAGTCAGAAAACTGATAAATGTGTGACCAGCTGCAAAAACAACTGAAAATAATGGAAGACACATAAATGTATTATATGTGTGTGCAAAACTACAGACTGGCCAGAAACTATAATATCGCTGTAAGATATATTACCCAGTCAGACACGTCATGTGTGACTGTGTGTGTGTGTGTGTGTGTGTGNCGTTCCCCCTGGCTACTTTTGAATCGGCGCGATTGGATTTCACTTAAAAACCTGCGCAAAAGTACTAGCAAACGTGCCCTCGCGTGATTGTGCCATTACCACGGTCGATTGACAGCAACACCAAAGTCAGATCACACATTCGATATTTAGCTTCTGTAACCAATTAGCGCGTCTCTCCGTGTATGTAATGTGCACTTGTGATGAAACAACTTCAACACGCATAAGGTAGAAATAATAAGATGAAAGCACTGAGTGAACTGAAGTGGAAGGAGATTAGGAGAAAAGTCAGAAAACTAACAAATGTGTGACCAGCTGCAAAAACTACTGAAAAAATGGAAGACACATAAATGTATTATATGTGTGCGCGCAAAACCTCAGACTGGCCAGAAACTATATCGCTGTAAGATATATTACCCAGTCAGACACGTCATGTGTGACTGTGTGTGTGTGCGTGTGTGTGTGCGTGCGTGCTAACATAATATGGATATAACCACGCACGAAATGCACATGGGAAGTCACATGGAATTAAATTGTGAGGTCAGCATAAATGTCAAACATAATTTGACCTGCAAAGTGCCGAAAATGTCAGTGCGTGTGCTCGAAGGGTGTGTTACAATATTTGGCATAGGAAATGTGTGATTCATACATTGTACCCATTCTATAACAGTCTGACGGTGGCATACATAGCATGCGTCAGGGCTGAACATATTCTTGGCTGAATGTATATCGCTCAATAAATAATATAACGGGTACCTATTGCGTAACAAATAAGTTATTCAGGCAGTCTGAGGGAATTTTGGCCCCCTAGTCAAGCGGATAAAGATATCCACTTCCTCCAGACAGCCAGTGCCACAATTCTGATTAGAATTATAATCACGTGACAGTTACGACAAGTATTATAGGTGGCACATTCCAGCTTTAAATTCCATATTATTCAGATATAATCTCCATGACGTGTTTCCATACATGTCTCGTATAATACTTACCATATAATACTTACCATATAAGATACCGACACAATTATGAACAAACTCACTTGTAGTTGTTGAATATGCTCGAGTTACAATACGGAGTTACAATATTGTCCCTTCATTTAACCCCCGACCCCTGATCTACAAGAATTTTCGATAAGCAAAGTACAATATGGAGGTCTTAGGATGTGAAAAGTTAGACAACGAGATACGATAAAAACAATAAAATATAGGAAGAGTCTATAGACGACCACAAATAATCATCGTCACAGTTTAGCCCGTATACAATCTGTCAAATTCTGTCAGAATATTTGATTACCAACTTGAGCTATGACTGATGGCCATATGACTGGGGCTGATTGATTAGTCTGAGCAAGTAAATTCCAATTTTATGTCCCTTGTAATATGTCCCCAAACCATTTATACGAGCAATTATATGTCTAACATAAGGATTGCCCCAGTACCACGCCATTCCAAGGAATGAAAATGAAATAGATGAGCAACTTCACTGGTATACCGCGTGACCAGTGACCACACCTACACTCTGCACAATAGTTAATGTCATACTGTGTCCTGAGGATAGCAAGTACTAGCTGACTTCACCGCAGTCATTGATCTCGACAGTTTTGGAGGTTTTTCCCTCCTTACTCCCGCATGACTCCATCATTCTCACAACATCCATACCACTGATTACCTGAGGAGACATTGCTGAGGAGACATCATTGCTAGAAGATAGGGGAGAGGGGGACATGATAGAGAGAGACATAGACATTGGTTTGGAGACAGATGTAGAGGCCTGGGTAGATAAGTGTAGGTATGTTTCATTTGTTTAGAGCAATGACAGGGTAGACCGTACAGTTAGGGTGGACAGCAGAATAATCAGTCAAGATGTGGAAAATGTTTAATAAAGCATAGTCTACTGCACGCAGGTGAATAAACAGAAAGATAGCAAGAGAGAAACTCACCTCGCCAAAAACAACATGTTTCCCGTCCAGCCACTCCGTCTTCTCTGTACAAATGAAGAACTGGCTACCGTTGGTATTGGGACCTGGAATTATTGGAGAAAACAGGTCACAAACCCGGAGTAATGGTCACTGATAAACCTGATACTAGTTTATCCACTAGCCGAAACTCAAGCCAAGTATTCGATAATATTGACCCTGTCCATGATTTCATTGCACAGTCTATGCCTAGCATCGCTAGAAGAAGCTGTTACCCACCTGAGTTGGCCATGGACAGTATCCCCGGTTTCGTGTGCTTGAGCACAAAGTTCTCGTCCTCGAACTTCTTCCCGAAGATACTCTTGCCCCCGGTACCATTGTGATTGGTGAAGTCGCCTCCTTGACACATGAAGCCGGGGATGATCCGGTGAAACTTGCTCCCCCGATAGCCAAACCTGACATTCACACTGGGTCAATATAGAGATACCTAGTACACCGATAATCTGTTTCATAGATTTCAGTTTTACCGTTATTCTATGACTGCAGACGTCATCAGATAATCAGAAATCATTTTTTGTCACTCACCCTTTTTCATGGGTACACAACTGCAGGAAGTTTGCACAAGTCATGGGAACTATGTCTGATCTCAGCTCCACGATGACCTTGCCAACTTGTTCTTTTCCGATCTTTATGGTCAGATAAACCTGAGATTCAATGACAGTAAAAATGATGAAAAAATGTTTGCTCCGTCTCTCTACTATTTCTGAGAACTTTTGTCAAGGTCGGAATTGTCCCATCATTTGTGAAGTGGGATAATAGTTCTCGAGATGGGATCACTACTACTCGATACTGATATTAAAAAAAGTCGAAACATAATCAGCTATCCGCATTAGTCATCCTTTCATTGGATGAAAAACATGGACAAAACCCCCCATGTCAGGCACTCAGGCAACACACCTGTGGTTTTGATCTCTTGGAGACGGTTTCCACCTCCCCAGATTCCTCCACCTCGACAGGGCCTGTCTCCACCTGTTCGGGCTTCGTCTGGTGCTCCTGTATCCACGCGTCCTTGCTCCACACTGCTTTCATAGACCTGCGGAAAATCACGAGACCGTGATTAGGTATATATTATCGGATGAGATCCAATCCTCGAATTAGAAATTTGAGATCCTCGAACACACAAATTACACGTGCTATACGCCTTTTCATTCCGAGTTTGAGGGTAGAAGGAGCTTACTGAGTTGAGCAGTATTATTGCATGGCGTCGGCAAAGATCCAAAAAAACACTTAGATAACGAGAAAATACAAATTTTCAGGCATTACATTTCAGGTGTTACAGAAAGCTCAATGAAACAGTGGTGACAACGTAACAGATTGATAAAGAAACTGCTAAGCTCAGTCTTGCTCTTGAGCTCAAATAAGACCTTCCACCACCAGCTTCAACTAGCATGTCACTCGCGGTATCTGAAAACTTTGGTGTTTCTCTTTCGGTGTTGAAAGTTCCAAAAGACGTCGGACCGATTTCTGCTTCCTGATCAGCTGACCTTGATCCATGGTGAAAACCACGCCCAATTCTCTGTTCGCAGAGTTCAATCTCGTCAGGAATATCTATGCAGCAAAGCCTCCCCACGTATACAAGAGCTTGGACAGAGTAGGAAGCAACGAAGCACCAATATATGCCCGGAGCACCAGTATCAGTTAGGTATACCATGGCAAACATCATGGGGTATCCTACCAGGAATATGGAGAGTGTAGCCACAATTCCTATCAGCGTTTGTCTGCCAAGTGGCGTGAGAAAGCCCTGCGCAAGCAACTCATCAAGACCAAACAATAGATAGAGTAGAGCCATGGATACCTCAGCGTTTTCCACACCATTCAATACACTTTCCGTATCAGTGAAAATAGCGGCAATGCTTCTTGCAAACAGGAACATTATCAAAAGAGAAGCGGCCCTCTCCATGGCCCAATTAATAACTCCTATCACCATTGCCATTTTCACTTCGGTATAGTTACGTCTCCCCAATGCCATACCGAGAATAAATGCCGTTGCTGACGCATCGGTATACACGAAGACGTTGAAAATTAGGTTAATCTGATCAACTACAATGACAGTTGCAGCACCGACAGAGCCCAGAACTTGACAGATGAAGTTTGCGAGGATGTATATACAGCTGCCAGACAAAATTCTCGCACTGTTGAACGCACCGAGAACCATCATTTCCTTCCAGCCTCTCCAGATGTCAGATGAGAATCCATTCCACAGCATGCAGTCCTTGTGATGAGCACAGAACAGTGCAGCTCCTACAGCTACCAGAAGAGGGGCGAGTGAGAATGCAAAAGCGAAACCGAGAACGCCCCACTGCAACACCTCGACAAAGAGATAGGATAGGGAAGCTGTGAAAGCCATCCCTGAGATTCCCACGATGAGTGGAGTTTTGACATATCCCTGAATAACTAGATACTTCACGAGTAGTTCCTGGATGTGGGAAAATAGGGGAGCCAGGCAGCCCGCCCTCATGCATTGCCCAGCAACGGCATGGGTTTGGGTATCGGTCCCGATGAGGGAAACCACGTGCACAAGGTTCAGAAATGGACCAAGTACCAGTAAAAACGCCACCACACCCTGCAGTATACACTTGATGAGCAGTTCGCCTAACTTGTTGGGATATATGGAGCTTTTTATAGTGCCTGCATAGCTCTCAAAGATGAGGCTGAACCCCATGAGTGACGAGGTTAAGGTACAATAGAGGGTCATCTGCCCAATTCCAATTCCAGTGATTACAGAATCAGTGTGGAGTCGCTTTGCAAGGTACAGAGCGACAAATGTGTTCAAATTGCGGGGCAGTGCAACACCGAGTAGAGGGATGTAACACTTCCAGTATTGCAGTTGTTGTGCCCCGAAAAGGGATACAAGTTTTTTCTTTCCATCAGTCAGCAAATTCATCACGTTTGGGAATTAGGTGTCAAATCACTGAGCACAAGAGTGTTACAAAGGGTCAGATTTTAAAGCACCAATATACTGAATGCTTAACGAAGCAAATCAACTATAATACAAGAAATCCCAATAAATGACGGTGAAATAAGAACAGCAAATCGAGAATAACACGCCTTACCAAAAACGCATTTCATGAAGAAGGAACAGAGACAGCTAGAGAATGCCAAATCAAGGGACTTTGTATGATATTATGGCTAATGGTTGCTCAATAGTCGATATATAGCTAACCCATGTGATTTCATTCTCCTCTGCTAAGGGGCAAAAGATGAGATGATAGAAAATTCCCTTCTCTGCATTGATTTATATCACGTACACCCACACACAAGCATACACACTCATCATACACCTTGCTGTACAACAGCCAAGGGAACACACATCATACACGGGCTGATTTCGGTTATCTGCAAGATGGGTATATTCATTTGAATGAGATCAAAAAAGGGGAAACGAGGGGTAGACCATAATGCTTTAGAAAAGTCGCGGTCAATGAATTGTTTATTCAAGTTCCCCATCAAAACATACACGTTTTTTGTGTGGGTCATGCTGCATCATGTCTTTTGGCGTCAAGTTACCCTCTACTGATAAACGCACGTGCTGATTTGTGCGCGCGTTGTGCTAGAGTTTCATATTATGCAGAGCCCACAAGGGTCACATTTCTCTATAATGATTAGTTTTTGCTTCTGGTTTGTACGTAATGTGCGTTGATGTTGTGTTTGTACGTCATGTGCGTTGGTTGTACGTCAAGTGCGTTAATACTGCTTAGAATTAGCGTCGTGTTGTCGTAATGTTCAATGTGCAGTGCATCACTTCCACTTGACAGGTTTTCTACGTACGGGGGGTGGGGGGAACGCCATTTTAGGCCATATAGTTTTATAGGATCATACAGTTTTAGGGCCATTTTGCCTTTTTGGAGGTGCTCCATCATCCATGGCCCTAAATAGCCCTAGAATCGAAATCTAACATCGTAGTTTTCAGCAGAAACGATCTCTGTTCAACTGCAGAATGCAGATGATGTATTGCGTTTGAATTGAGACTTTTCTAAGGTCCGACATTCATGATGGTCATTATGGGGTGCTTAAAAGTTATCTAAAAACATGAAAACTGGTAGCTAGCAAAATTATAAAATTCAAACTACACAACACTGCATTCGGGCCTCGGGCAGTGCTCCCGGCCCTCCGGGCCGGGACCACGCCCATTTTTCCGTGGCTGCGGGCGCTTGCCAGCGCCCTGATATACAATATACGATCAAATTTGAGTGCTATGTGCAGTGGCAGCATTATTGGCAGCAATATTGAAAGAGAGTAAGAGGAGGTCTGATATTGAAGTCCCGCTACACAGTAAAACTATTGTTTCATTGAGTAAATACAAAGAACATCATGCGGTAACCGCATCATTGCGGTTAATAGCATGTCTATGACTTTCTAGTATATTGGTATGCTGCTACCTATAATAAGTCCTCCCACACACTCAGTCCTTCTGGACACGTTTAGATTCCCAATGACTGATGACAGGTATTGGACTTTGGAGGGTTAAAAACATTTAGCCATTGAAGTGTAATACAAACTTTATTTGCCAGAGACTTTGCTGCATGGAGCAGCTCCTCAATTAACCTTGTTTCCTGCACAATTTTCTGGGAAAACCCTGCATTGAGCTTAGGTATCATCACCCTAAGCTCAGTGGGCATGGCAGGGAATCAAACCCAAATCTGTGAACCGAAGTCCCACTAATCAGTCATCACTATAACACTACCTAACTACCGCCTTATATTTCCGACTGGGATATCAGATAGCTAGAGTCATAGGAGTTCTCATCTCAAGCAAAAGATCGTGGTCACCTCACATTGAACAGACCATTCATTGGAGTCCAGCCAATCAGCCATCTGCAATCAAGGCAATAAACCCCACAATGATCAAAAGAAACATCACCTGAGAAGCTGCAAAAGCTCTAGGAGGGACCAACGATACAACTCTCAGGTGCATTCCTCACAAAGCGCTCATGAGGGAAACGAGCAAGCTGACCTATTAGGGGTATTAGCTAAGGCAGCCATCGTAAGGCTGGGTCAGCAAACGAGAACAGCATCCGTATCTCGCGTGGCAATATAGGGCCACAGACTCTAGGGCCATTTCCCGATTTCGGATGTGTTCTATGACCTAAAATGGTGTATACTGTATGGATTCCCTTTTGACTATAAGTCAAACGAGAATAATTCAATTCTCTCGAACAATGGCTTTTATTCTCAATTCTGTTTTTTGAGGAATCAATAAGTGATACCTAGTGCGAGGAATTCAGATATTATCAATTAAAAGGTAGTTTGACAAGCAGTCATCAGAACTGTTACAGAAAGCTATTTATCGAGCCTGTGAACAGCCTGTAGGTTGGCTGTGGTGTTGGAAATTGCTCATGACAGTTTGGATTACTTTCATTCCAGAGTGTAAAATCATTATCGGCATTCATTCGCAGTCTATCATCACTCCCTGTATGTAAGGGAACGTTTGCTAGTACTTTTGCACAAGTTTTTGAGTTATATCCAATCACGCCGATTCAAAAGTGGCCAGAGGGCACGTTCGTGACATTAAACAAAATTTTTTATCAGCATCTTTTGCAAAAAGGTTTCAGCTTTCAGTGGAGCCCAAGTTCATCCCTCTACTGTCAACATAGCTTGAGTTAAGTTGTTATGAAGTGTGGGGTAAAGTACTGACTCGCGTAAGTGCTCTTCAGTTAACAGCGATCTGCTGAAATTCTAAGACCTAAATCAACAAGAATTACGCCCGTTATTCCCGACAGGCGGGCGTTATATTTCCACCCAGCCTTTAAGGCAATCAGGTTAAAATTTAAATTCTAAGGTCTGGCTAATATTATGTTATCGGGCCGCATTGCCATTTGCCAATTGCGCGATCTTTTTGCCTTATTTCAACGGCCAATCTACGACGCCGCGCATTTCATAAAATTGGTCATTTTACTTTGCGATTGAGCGCATGCAATTGCGTGCGGAGTGGTTTCTATTACAACACTTTGAAATGGTCGCGCGCGCACAAAACCATTTATAACTAGACTGATATGTAGCTCCGGCCCACATGTTTTATGAAGGAGGGACCACCGCATACGACCATCCTACCAACCCCACAATCTTCACCAAAATCTCCAAATTCCTAACCACCTTATGCCTTTTTAGGCCGCTTCGCGGCCGGGCTGGGTGGAAAAATCGCCGTTGTACGCGGTGGGTAAAAGTGATTCAGCTAGAAGTCAGTGAAAATCTTATGCAAATTGGACTTTAAATGGCTGAAGAGATTGTGACGAAAAAGTTAGCGATGCGTATGTGGGTTAGTTTTCAGTGGGCACGTTTTCAAAGGGCACGTTGCTCGCTGGGCCAACAACAAGAAAATTTAGCATTTACGCGGGAGAATTGGGATTTCATGTGACAAGTCAGAAAAAGAAACAATTCACAATCCAAAACCATAAATATTCTAAACGAGCATATAACCCATCATTCATTTCTTGTAGTTGGCCCAGCGAGCAACGTGCCCTCTGAAAACGTGCCGACTAAAAACTAACCAAAATACGCATCACTAACTTTTTCGTCACTATTCGGATATCTCCTCAGCCATTTAAAGTCCAATTTGCATAAGATTTTCACTGACTTGTAGCTGAATCATTTTTACCTACCGCGTACAACGGCGATTTTGGATTTAGGTCTTAGGTTTTCAGCAAATCGCTGGTTAAGTGAAGAGCACTTACGCGAGCTAGTACTTTACCCCGCACTTCTAAAGAACTTAACTCAAGCTATGTTGACAGTAGAGGGATGAAATCTGGCTTATCTGGAAGCTGAAACCTTTTTGCAAAAGATACTGGTAACAATTTTGTTAAATGTCACGAACGTGCCCTCTGGCCACTTTTGAATCGGCGCAATTGGATTGTACTCAAAAACCCCACAAAAGTACTTGCAAACGTGCCCTCGCGTACAGGGGGTGTTGACAATATAATACTCATGATAAACCGATGGTGGAGCCAGAGAAAAGTAGAGAAGTGTCAAAATAAAGCTTCAACAGCGCGCGCAAGAAATGTCGTTGACAAAAGCTCACAACTGACTTGTAATGCGAAAATATCGTCGCGTGTCGCGCGTTTCTATCTCTCATCATACACATATTTGGGCAAATAGCAACCTACCTTTCGCTCATTTTCATAGGTTTGGCAATGTTACATCTGATGGTTCTACCATAGATTTCGCTCTCATTCATGTTGTCCAACGCAGCAGCACAATCATCAGCACTTTCAAACTCAACGAATCTGAAACAAATGCGTGTGTTCAAATCGACCTAATTTTCGCAATATTCGCTTAATAAATCCCCATCAAGTCTGCGGAACCCACCCGAAGCCGCGATGTTTGTTGGTCGCATAGTCGATGGGTATGTTGATATCCACAACATCTCCAAACACGACGAATGCAGAATGCAGGACTTTCTCGTTACATTCCTCTGCCAGACCTCCGACATAGAGAACCTTCTTATTTGCCATGCTACACATGATGTGGATTAGTTTGAGCAATTACCATTGGAGTTACTGGTACATTCTGTAAAATACAATACAAAAACTACATGTTCAAACTTAGGGACAAGAGTGAAATTAGGGTAAAATCAGAGTTCAAAAGTTATCATGCTAAGATTGTTTCCGTTATAATACAAAATACGAGTTAAATTGATCATTAAAAAGGATAAAGAGTGTTTTGGCGTTAGAAATTTACAACATGCACTGACAAAATTACAGGTTTTTACAAATGAAATAATGGTAAAATACTTCATTTCTAAATAGGTAAACTAAATGGAAACTGTACCGATAGATCAAAACTACTCACTACTGTATGAAAACAATATTCACGTCTATTTCGTGAGCTCCTTCATTTTCTCCCAGAGAACGCAACATATGCTAGTGCCCCCACAAACCCCACAGTTGCCAAGCAGATAGCAGCTGTTATAGTACCGGGTACAGCAGCGGGGGAACTGGACTCGGGAATGCGCTCATACCACTTGCTGATAAACTGTCCCAGAACAGCCAGTATCTTACAGAATGCCCGAACTGTGCCGACTATATCAAAATCGTGACTCCCTAGGAAATCATTTGTTGTTGGGAACAATGAACTGTGAACAGAGGGCATTTAAACCGGTATACACCGTACATCATTAGATTTGTCAAGCTAAAATATGGGAAAGATAGTAATGGGAAATACTAAATTCTGTATTGAGAGGAATCTCCAAATGTGACTCACCCTCACTACCAGATTGGTGGAAAGTGTAGAGTTCAGCAATCACTGCATCCTGAAGGAATGCGAGCAACACCTGCATGTGGATCAACTCCACGTTTATCGACGTTCGTCCAGAGAGGGGCGTGTGAATCCGTCCCATTCTGTCCAGCTCGTCCAGCATTGCGCCGTCATACGGTTTAGTTACCAGTCTGTCAGGAGCGGAGCAAGTGAAAACTATCATGACGTACCATTGAGTGAGTTCCTAATACTTGGTAGTAAGTGCCAATAATAACCAACAAAAGAAGATTCAAATTCATTCAGGAATGATGGACCAGGAACTCTCTATTTACCTCACAAGGAATCTCTTCAAGGATGACTTCCTCATCCCAATTTGTGGCTTGTTCAAATCGTAGTTGTCCAGAGTTACCTTTGCTGACGGATCGTCATATTTTGTTCGTTCTCTGAAAAACACCTGCAAATTCACACTCAGGAAATCGGGAATTTGTCTGGGTTGCGGAAATTGAACTCTTTACACCGCTCGTACAGCGAGTAGAAGAAAAAATACCTTCTTAGTGCAGCTGTAAGCGAATAGTTTATCGTAGACGGCGTCTACCAGTGCATCAACTCTCGGTCCAAGAACACTAGCCGAACCTTGTGTGTGTGTGTGTGTGTGTGTGTGGGTGGGGAGATCTCGAGTGTGCGCGCGAGGGAGCGAGGGGGAGCGGGGGGGGGGGTGGGAGGGGA
>CAMPET010000100.1:122199-146510 GCA_946803715.1 Beroe ovata
TGTGTGTGTGTGTGTGTGTGTGTGTGTGTGCGTTTTGATTAATCATTAATGAGTCATGGAACATCATAGGTAGAATGAAGTTGGGAATTCCGAGTTATAATACAATATAATCACAGAAAGGAGTTAAAGTCATAGAAAGAGAGAATCGAAGTCGGAATTTGCTGTTTCTCCCCTTACCATGAATAAGATCGATATCAGATTCGTTGATCCCTATGAAATCACTAAGGTATGAGTATCTGTAGCTCAGATCTGTATACAGTCTGCCCTCATCAATATTCTTAACAGGTATCACAGTAGCAGCTTCCATCGCTAATCACGAGAAAACATTGTGATTCCCTGAAATCAACTTACTTCTACAGGCTATGAAATTGGAAAATCGAAATAGGCAGGTATGAAATTTAAGATGAACTTAAAGACTTAAAGAGACTGAAGGATTAAAATAAAAATTATCTACATTTTTCTCCCGAAACCCTGAACTTGGGTCATTTCCTGCCCCAGAATGAATCCCGATATGCCATCTCGAAAGTGTCGTGCTCCCCCGACAATTATCTCTCCAAACAACTCCTCTCGAGAGGTTACGAGAGGAGGAATATCATTTTTACGGGGATCATCAGATTTGTAGAAATGGAGATGAAAACTGCTGCTTTCATACAGCTTCGTGAAAATATACCTGAAATAGCAGGGATCAAATACTAGTGCCAAAGATCATCCCCCTTGATCACATTGACTGAAAGGTATGACTTGCGTTCATAGACTTGGCTCCTGAGCTTGATATTAAGACACCTACTTTGTTCTAGCAATGTGGAAAGTAATGTGTATGCTAGATATGTTGTTATGTGCTATGTTGTTATGTGCTATGTTGTTATGTGCTATACTGTTATGTGATGCCACAGCGCTCGGATCAAGTAACGGACTGAGTAACGGTTTTTGTCAGTTCTTATCAATGGAGCGTTAACAAAACCGTGACAAGTGGTTCGATTACTACAATGAAACTGAGTAGTGATAGAAGAGATGCACAACCTATCTTGAATAATACTAAACATGTATATTGTATAATGTATAACCACTATGTATATTGTTTAACCACCATGTATATTGTATAACCACTATGTATACTACATAACCACACCCATTTATCACCCAATCCCCCATAGGTACCGTTGCTCTTGTAACCAGTAGTGATAACACACTGTCTCTCGTCGTGTAGTTGTGGAGAATGATACAACCGCGCGCCCGACTCTCGAGATGAATGTTTTGTTCATTTCGCCTGAGATGGAACGCCTGCAGGACCATCATTTGCTGTCAACTTATCAATGATAAATCCTGAGTAAAGTATTGAATTTATCATATACGGTAATTATTACGGTTAATATTCCGTAATATATCAGGAATAACAAGAATCAATATAAATATAAGGTTGGAACATGTACTAATGAGTGCTTGGACAGTCGACAAACTCACTTCTATTCTCGTTGTAAGGAGGACAGTCCATATAATAATGATGATAATATTAAGTCCATTGTTCATTCCTTAGATACCTATACTACTCCCTAGATGCGCATGGGAACGATTCGTTATAGAAATACATTCATTTGGACTGGTTATCATGAATCAAAGATCAATTATGAATTAGTCAAATACCTACTCAGATGGCGAAAATCACAGTAAAAGAGCAATAAAATATTTCAAGGAGCGATACACGTCTTATGTTGATATACAGCTCATGTTCACGGTCTACCTATGCAATCCGGCTCATTTCTACAGGAAAACACAGTCATTAGTTGAGCGTGTAGTTCTCCCTTAGCTCATGAAGATGCTGCTTTATCTCTGAAATATCATCCTGCAGGACTCCAGCAGCGATCAAATCAGTGTTCTGGTTGACGTTCACCGGCTCAGATAATACCTGAGAGTGGAGAGGCGAAGGTGGTGAAACAAAACTTCAGAAAATGGACAAACGAAACACTTTCATTGGGAAAACATGTTCCATGATATCAAACCAAATAGGAAATGGATACATTTTCTATGACAAACGATGACAGCATGACATTTGTATTGTGTGTCGTGTACTTTATTTGAAGTTCAGTGACTAATGAGTACCCTGTCTATAAGATGTATTGGCTGGTCTGAGTTTTGGAGCATGGTTATAACTGGTAGCTCTGTGACAGCAGACTTCCGGACCTTCTCGTGAGGCTGCCTCAATCTACCTGTTATTATAGAAAACGTACAAAGTGTAATTTATAACAGTGCTGAGGGAATGCTTGTTGAAATGATTTTAAAAACCATCCGAAATATAGAAGGCCACCTATATATGAGTATATCATATAATTATAGACAAAAACAATTGAAAGCACTGTCTAGGACAGAAACACAAATATACTCAATACTCACCATCTGATAATATCGTTTTACTGAAAAACTGTGGAAATTTTGGGGATAGCTTTATTGATGAAGGATGGTAGGAGAATTTCGTTGCTGAACTGAACACCGATGTAACTCCAGAGAGATGTGAGAAGAAGGAGTGGCTGTTGCCAACACTTGGGATACCACAGCATNATCCGGCTCATTTCTACAGGAAAACACAGTCATTAGTTGAGCGTGTAGTTCTCCCTTAGCTCATGAAGATGCTGCTTTATCTCTGACATATCATCCTGCAGGACTCCAGCAGCGATCAAATCAGTGTTCTGGTTGACGTTCACCGGCTCAGATAATACCTGAGAGTGGAGAGGCGAAGGTGGTGAAACAAAACTTCAGAAAATGGACAAACGAAACACTTTCATTGGGAAAACATGTTCCATGATATCAAACCAAATAGGAAATGGATACATTTTCTATGACAAACGATGACAGCATGACATTTGTATTGTGTGTCGTGTACTTTATTTGAAGTTCAGTGACTAATGAGTACCCTGTCTATAAGATGTATTGGCTGGTCTGAGTTTTGGAGCATGGTTATAACTGGTAGCTCTGTGACAGCAGACTTCCGGACCTTCTCGTGAGGCTGCCTCAATCTACCTGTTATTATACAAAACTTACAAAGTGTAATTAATAACAGACTGAGCGAATGCTTGTTGAAATGATTTTAAAAACCATCCGAAATATAGAAGGCCACCTATATAAAAGTATATCATATACTGAATACTCACCATCTGATAATATCGTGTCACTGAAAAACTGTGGAAATTTTGGGGATAGCTTTATTGATGAAGGATGGTAGGAGAATTTAGTTGCTGAACTGAACACCTTGGTTTCCGATGTAACTCCAGAGAGATGTGAGAAGAAGGAGTGGCTGTTGCCAACACTTGGGATACCACAGCATGAAACATAGGTGTGATGGAGTGGTAGGTTCACCTGACCATGGATTGGCAATTATAAACAGTCTAGGGGTCACATGAAACGACCGAAGCTTCGGCTTCGGCTTCGGCTTCTGCAAACTTCGGCACTTTTTTGACATTCGGCTTCGGCTTCGGCTTCGGCAAAATTTTGCCGAAGTTTGGCCGAAGTTTTTGAGNACAGTGGATGTATGTTGTTCTTCAAGTATCTGGCACTGAATAGAGTACCCAGCGGACTTTTCTTTTCAGAGTCATCAAAAGGTAGCCCTGGTTGAAGAAAGAATAGAAATAAACACCAGAGGAAGTAAAAATATAATTATATATGCCATTAGAATTAGTCTATGAAATTGAATTAACAAATACCAACAAATGATGTCAGGATGTTCCTCGACAAAGGAGAAAGGAAAGTCACAAGGTCTACAAAATCCAATTCTGCAGAGGAGAGACTAAGTATCTGATTTACAAAAAGTGACAAAATTGCACTTGTGTGATATTCTGAATCTTCGGCCAATATCCCTTTGAATCTCCCTGGAATTAGTTTCATGACAAGATAAAAACAGTGACTGCAAGATGTCAAACTATGATGTATGAAGCAAATTCACTCATGGTTTCACCTTTCAAGTTTCCATAGTCTAGAAAGGAACAGACTGAATTTGAAGACACTGCTTCCAACTCAAAGATGTTTGGGGGCGTTTTACCCAAACCAAGAGAAAGCTTATGTTTATTGCCAAAAACATCATCCATGAGTACGGTTAATTTTGATAACATCCCACCAAACCCAGTGTTTGTGTCATAGATATTCACAAATCCCTGAAGTTGAATAGGTATATTGATTTCACAATCTGACCTGACAGTTGACATGCTTAAGAGTTAAGGTACCTTGAAATCCATGAAAAGTACCTACTTTTAATTGATTACATTTCTCTATTTGATATCTGATCTTATCCTCAAACTCATCCAATAAAACTTTGGAGGATGCTAAATTAGATCCACTATGATAGTTGTGAAAGTTATTACAATGTTGTAACTTGACAATTTCCTTTTCTTTATATTCATTCAATGCACTCCAATGCATCCCTCCATTTGAAGAGTATACATCGATACTATCTTTATTAAAAGATCCACAGTCGACATTTATCTCAAGTGTCTTGCCATCCCACAATACACTATCTTTATCTATCTGAAATTCATGGGTGACAAAATGTGGTCATGACTATTGACCACTGATCAATGATCAATTTTGATTGGAAGATGGTGTATTATCAACTATGCACCTGATCATGACGTGTATTGCTCAACTGACTGGCAAAATCAACATTCAAGAAAGACTTGTTGATACAAAATGATCCTGTGAAGGAGCTCTTTGGTCCAAGGTAAAGTGCAAAAAGCCCTGTGTCTGAATAGCTGTCACTCATGAAATGGATTTTTGACTTTACTGGGCTACAATGAAGGACTCGTGATCAAGTGATTAAAAACTTAACAATTCCAAAAAATCAAATGTGATAAGGCTATAAACTACTGTAACAGAGTGGTCTGTACCGAACCCCACAATTCCTATTCCTTGTTTAACATGCTGTACATCAAGGATCTCCACCTTGTTCGCTAGGCTATGCAAATTACCACTCTGTCTTGACCAAAGTCAATTTTAAACATCCCATTGGATTGACTGAGATATTTCCTTGTGTTTGACAGCGGGTGCCTACACAGTACTCCATTACAACAAGCAGATGTTGTATATGCTAGTAACTTTTGTTGCACCCAATCATGCTTGCAAACACGAATTATTCATTATTCATTGATGCATTCACTATTCATTAATGGATTTGCCTAAATAGTTGGCGAATAGCTATCAATGATACAGTCCCTGTCAAGAATTTCTTTGTTGGGTTTTCCATATGGTCGGCGCTGTGCAATCAAGATAAAATCTAGGGACAAAATGAGTGTCACCTGATCTGATAATTACACCAATGATATGCACATGACCCGCCAGTGGTATATGCACTTACTGTGAACCTAATCAGATGATGCATGTCAAACTGATGCATGTCAAACAGGCATTGAGGGCCAAGAATTCCAAAAATTTCTTGACTACGTAATATGTGAACGGTCCCTCATCATATAATTTTCATTATAAATGATCATAGAATAGAATAGAATAGAATGTTTTTGACAGAAGATCAACTCAAATATTCAGTGCCAATCTCAAACAGTTGTATCATTGTTAAGTAACCTTTTTTCAAGGTACCCAAATTAAGAACTTCCTTATTTAAAACAGTCCTGTGAATTACAACGTACAAAACAACATAAGATTTTATTAACTTAAAACTATGTAATAATTTAAGCTATAGTAAAAATGAAATACACAAAATTTAAAAAGTTTATTTGGTTAAGTTAAATTGATATTGATACCTTTCTTCTTAGCAATGAAAGGATTTTCAACGAGAAAATTATTAAACTTTTCCTTGTTATTCAAGTAATTAGGTCCTTCTATCCTATCAATGATTAACTTAGATACTTCCCAATAGTTGCGGTCAGATGATTCTTTACTCTGACTCTTGAAAATGTCTAGATTAGATTTAAATGTATTGACATTCTCAGAGTTCTTCACGAAAACTGGTAACTTGTTCCAATAATTTCGTATACGTTCTGGGAGGAACTTAGATCTCAGATCACAAATACTCTTGTTACTATTCAGACCTTTGCCAACAATATTAAGACCAGACCTGCTCAATTGAAATAAGTGACTACCATACTTCACTTTACCTTTAACAATTTTGAACGTTTCAATAAGGTCACCACGAATACGTCGCTCCCCTAAAGTAGTCAGTTTTAGTATTTCCAGCCGCTTGCTATATGGTAACATGCCAATGCCATTACACAAACGAGTAAAACGACGTTGAATAGACTCCAACTGCAAGATCATTGACCAATTACCATGGCAAGCCGTTGGATTCCAGACATTAACACAGTATTCNGGGGCGGATTGAAAATCGCGCGCTCCGACGGTAGGGTAAAATCCTACAAGAGCAATGTATGTTATCAAATCAGCACAATGAGAAATCATCCTATTTGATTATGTAGAATTCTACATCTTACAGATGCAACTAACTGCTCTTCAGTTGTAGGGTTTTCCCTACTGCCTGCGCCACTCTAATGTAATTCCCCCTTGCCTGCTTGCCAGGGATAAAATCCTGCCAGCAAGGGTAGGGAGTAATCCTACAACACTTCAACTATTCCTACAGCTGACACACAGAAACAATCATAATGGACTATAGAGAGAATGCCAAATTATAACAGGGATCTGGGGTATGCTAACCTCAGCTAGGTATATGATTCAGTCCATTATTAAATGAATCATTGATAATGAATGAACATTTATCAATACATGCTAGACCTTTTTGGTGAGAGCTAGAGGGTTCAATCAGGAGTCACATTTTTCAGCTAAGTCTCTGTGGATTAAAGTAAGGATAACACTTTGTTCATACTATTCTGAGTGATAAATTGATCTAGTTTCTAGGAAGGGAGATTGCAGAACGATATGATGGAGCTTCCACAGAAACATAGAATAATTGCAGTTATAGATTTCAAATCTCTTACCCAAATGTAACTACAAAATATCTAAGGCAAATAAACAACATTTTCACACTGGTGAAGTGATCTTATCTGGACTCTGGGGCGACAGTGGAAGAAAAAGCTGTTTCAGAGCCCTTTCACCATGTCATTGACACACCACTCATTGGAACTTGTAGGTTTTTGGTTTTTGAGGTGCAAGAATACAAGATCTCAAGTACACTTCCAAAGTATCATTGCCATATTTCCTCCAATGAAGATATACCTGAAGAGTCTAATTGATGAAATCACTAAACCCATTTCTGAAACAAAATCTTATGTACCTAGGTATGTACCTAGATTGTAGATCCTAAGGTAGAAATGATTCCTCCTACTTACATCAAATTGTGTGTCTCATGTGTTATGTCAAAAGCAAACCCCTCTCCAACTGTGACATGCCAATTGTTTCCAAAATTCTTGTCCATCAGTTCCTTATGAGATTATTATCATGATAATGAGATAAAATTGAATTAATGGTATTACAAAATATTTTGATCAGAATTCACTAAACCTTGAGAAATCTTGCAATATGCTCATTATTGTTGGGAAACTTATCATATGCTGTCACACATGCTTCTAAAACTTCTGTCTTCATCTCGTCTATGGTTTTAAGAGGAATCACAAAATATGCAGCTCATATAAGTACTTTTGATTATTGAGATCAAAGTCATCTCTAACAAAATCAATTTTTAGTATCTTATAGTATAAGTACTAAGTAGTCCCTACTAGTTGTACTAATTTACAGTTTTTTACCTGACATGTCACAGCATAAGATCAAAGGGTAATTATGTTGACGCCGTGAAACTGGTAGAAGAGGTCTCTTAAGATGGCTTGCTGCAGCATTGTCAGTCTCATCGTGTGATATCTGGAATGATGGATAATGCAATGAAACTATCTATGTATCTATGTTCGCTTCATTGCACCATTGTAAGAGAATTCATGGGGCAATAACCTTTCGCTGCTGTAAAACATTTTGCATAACTGTGTGCTCTGATGGCCGATGGTTCCTTTTCCACTTAATAACCCATATATAGAAGGTTTGTGTGTATAAAAGGGCAATCGCTGATAAATACCACAATAAACTATATTGTTCTACAAAATAAACCTGGGATTATAATTATTTATTTTGTGTGAGAATATATTATATCTTGAGTCAAACAGCAAATCATTCGTTGACAAATAAACAACTGAATATAGACTCATTACCTAATTCTTGTCAATCTCTCTGGGAGGTAGGTTTATTGCACAACAAACCTTAATCTAATGAGAGCACAGAATTCTCAAGAAGTACAATGTTTTTCATGATCTCCCTCAGAGCCTCACAATATAAGCACATGGCATGAATCTCATGTATAATATCATTAGAACTATTGTAGTAGGTATTGTCTAATGTCTACAGAATGATTTGATCAAGCACATGAGATATTTTGCTTCCATCCACCTGCATGCTTTTATGAATATGCAATGATCGAAAATCTTGTATCAGACATGTAAGCTCAGAAACTCTACTGTGGCATGGACAGTCTGTTTGGGGGTTCAAAAAGCTCGCTCCATGAAACTATCAAAGGACAACAGCAACGACTTGCCAAGTATGAGAAGAAATTGGGTGATCTTGTAAAAGCCTACAAGAGTCTTCAAGATGAAAAGACGGCCCTTCAGGAAACAGTGAATGCTTTCAGTAAACAATCATCTCATGGTTTGTGCAAGCAATAGGTCTAGGTAGTGGGTAATTTGCTGTCATTATCGTGTGAGATTATTCATGTAAATTTTACCAGAGAGTTTCGATCAAGATGGAGTTGGTAAAGAGGAACCACTGAAACAGCAGGTCGCAGCTCTCACTAAGACATTGAGCAGTCTTAACGAGACCAAGAACACTCTGGAGCTAAGATTTCAGCATGATAAGAAAGAACTGCTGGAACATGTGGATAATCTCCAGGTTTGACAATTGAAATAATTCAAATTTCGTTTGGAACGCATTCAAATGATCATCCATTAATATGCCCCTTCTTTAGAACCTTCTGTCAGAAGAACAGAAAGCTTTACAACAAGAGCGTTCTTCTCATGAGCTCTTGAGGAAGGAAATGAAGAGTAAGCTGAGGAATGAGCAGCATGAACGAGAACAGGAACAAACACATCATGTTGCTATGTTACGGGAGTTACAGCACATGCTGGGTATGTTATTCTTATGTAGATCTGTCTTACTACTAAGAAATAGATTGGCCCAATAGATTTCCGCACTGAGAGCCCCAGCAGAGCATGTTTATAGTTGGAAGAAATGAGGGTTGAAGGTACTTAACATGAAACACCAGCTTTCATGTTCATTGTTTGGTTATTCATAACGACGTCTAGCGTGACTACCTACGTTCCAGCCCGATTGTTTAGATCTCGCATGGCATACACTGTTCCATGATTTTCTTCCTGTGGCTCTTCAACTTTAGTGCCCCTCGTACATTTCCCCAAAATCATGGTCACCAAACTATGTATATCATCCTCCAGTATGAGAATGGGGTTGATGATGCAGTTGCAAGGTAGGATGATGATACTGAAGACGGAGTACCACCCAGTTGCGTCTAACAACTCCGAGAAGTGAGCTAGGGAGATGGTGAGGAAGGGAATCCAGGAAAGAACATCTGTACTGATCATGATGGCCACCTTCCGCTGAATGGTCTTGTTCCGCTTTATCAGTGCTTTATTTGCAGCTCCTGCCATTGCTGAGCTGTTATAAGTTAGTATATTCACGAACAAGTAGCACACTGCAATCACCAGGACGCAAACCAGGTTTATCAGTAGAATCCCAGCTGTGAAGAGTTTAGATCGATCTTCCTTTCTGATAAAATAATTGAAGAGACAAAAGCCGTTTCTGCCATAGAAACTGATCTTCTTTCCTTGAATTTTGCCATTACGAAACATATCTGACACTAATAGCCTGATGGTCTTCCAGCTGTCGCCCATTTTGAGAAATCTTCCGTAGTAGGCCTCAATTATCTTCATGTGTTTAGATCTATCCACATTTCCCACAAACAAATTGTTTTCATATGCCAGACTCTCAACAAAGTATTCGTCCAGTAAAGAAAATAGTGGTACGGTAGCTAGAATGATTGCCACTGCGAAAATACCGACTATTTCCAGGGCTAAACAAACAGTAGCTTTGGTTGACAATTCCTCTTTAGGCCGTAGCATTGACCGTGTCTTGACAGCACGCTTGATACTCAGTGACGTCATGGACAACAGTGATATCAATGACCCGGTCGTTGACATGACACCCAGATTGTTGCACGTGCTACTCGTTGTCCACTTGAATTGGGTGAAGCACGTGCTCTTGTTTATAAACTGATCTGCCACGGCTACAAGAAGCAGGAACATTCCTTGCAGAAAATCACCAATAGAAATGACCGTAACTAGGCAATTGTTTGTCTTTGCCACGCTGGTTTTATGCTTTTTAAAGTTCGCCAGATTCCTGGTAATGATGTACCCATTAAGAACTACAGAGACTCCACCAGTGATCCAAGCAGCCATGCAAAGTGTAAGGTGACTGAATATTTTCACCTGATTGTTGCAATACGTGTTACATTCATCACTGAAATCCAAACAATCGAAATTCCCATTACACATTCTGGATAAGGGAATGAACTCGCCTGAGTTACACCTGAAATTGTTGCTGCATCGCTCTTCATCCGATGCATCACCACAATCATCAGCAAGATCACAAACTTTGGGGAGGGGGATGCACTTCTCATTCTTACAACTGAAGACATTCTGGTGGAATGTACCATCATCGTTCCTCAGTATAGCCGTGAGGTGCCCCTTTCCGTTGATGGTAATAACAATATGTTCAGGAGGGTAGTTTGTACATGAGGTATGAGGTATGAATTCGTCAAGGAGGCACTCTGACGAATACTTGCACTGATTTGTACAGACCATGTAGATGTACAGCTCACCGAAGATTTCTCGACAATCCAAACTTGCCGCATAATGACGATTGGAGATGATCTTTCTCATGCTTCCCTTGCCAATGCCTAAAGTATCTATCGACCTCTCAATTTGGAAAACCTCACACTGTCCTATCAACTGTTGCAAATTTTCCAGACCGGAAAGGCAGATGAACAAGCTGACGTGCCGTAGGTTCTTCGACCGAGTAGGTGACACAAACTCCTGATTTTCTACTTGATGACTATCTCTCGACACCAGGCACATCAATGAATCACAATTCGATGAGTCTACACAAACATCATCGATATATAACAGCTGCCTGTACTCGCCTTTAGGACAGTGCAAGAAGACAAAATCGGTACTACATAATTTGTTATTCCCCTTCATAACATACACGTTCTTGCTCCCAGTACCACACTTTCTCTCCCAAATATCAATGTTTTCATCAGCTCCATTCAAACAGTCCTGTTTTCCGTCGAGAACCCAAGCTTTAGGTAGAGGGAGAGACTCGTTCTTGCCTGACAGTCGTCGGACACAGGAAAAGTCGGGAACAACATCCAAACAGATCTGACTACTCTCGTCGTACCGCAGTGGACACTCCCTGGCCCCATCACACATGCGGTGCTTGTGAACTGTGCAACTGTACCCCAGATTCACACAATCATTGTCAATGTTATCGTCACACAGACTGAGATTCTTGCAGATCACGTAGTCTGAGAGAGTTGTTGTGTAGCCCCCAACCTCGCAAACCAGTGGACTGATCTTGCTGTACGCACCATGGGTGCAATTCATTTGATCGTGGAAGTCATCACATACCATTCGGTAGAAAGCAGGACCCAGGACAGCACACTTATTCCACCTGTTCAGAGATCGGGACTTCAGATAGTAGCCATGCAGCTCACAAACTTCCCCCGTATCACACACTTGCTCATCCTGACCATTGACACAATTCTTGAAACCATCGCAAATCTTCCACGCTGGAATGTACATCGGCATAACCCCCTTACCCCTAACATAAGACTGACAATTCATACCAACTGTGATATTAAAACAGGAGGCTTCATCGAAGCAATTAGTGTTGCAATCGCACATACCATCACATGTGCTTTTCAGTGCAACAGTCTCAGTGAATATGTCGTAAGTAGTGCAACTAAAGTGCCCTTCTATACGAGAACAGTCCCGTTCATCAACCGAAACCCCGCCGATTTCATTGAGACAGTTACTGCTGTTATCACAGCGGTACATACCTAAGGTACTGCTTGCTATAAGGTTCCAGAAGTTACCGATGTTCTTATTATCCGATAGTCCAGAAGGAAGCTGGCAGACTATATCTCCACAAACCCCAATCCCTCCCACACTGTGGTTGTACAGTGTGGGACTACACACAAAATGACCGCATGACTGGTAGAATGAAGGATCATGCTCACACAAATGAGTAAAATGTTGCTCCTTACACTGCTCTGACAAAACTCGATAATAGGAATCCGAGAATGGACACTTGAAGTACGGTTTGCTGTCGATTAAGCACGTTTCCTTGAGGAAGCCACGGAGAACGGTATACTTGCAGTCTGAGACAGTTACATGAGCAAATGTTGCCGGACCACTGGTCAATTCTCCATAAAACCGCCTGAATGTCTCGTATCTTTGGGTGTCCACCAACGGTGCAAATACCACAAGGAGTAGTAGATGACTAGGAATCATCTGTACAATGTTGCAATGTTATGGTTGTAGGGTTAGAGTCAGAGTCAGTAAGCTGAAACACGGGCTTTCAAGTAAGGAGATTTTATACTAGTTTGTACATGACGGGAAAGAGAGGAAAAAGGACAGGAGAGTGGGGACAGGAGAATGGGGACAGGAGAGTGGGGACAGGAGAGTGGGGACAGGAGAGTGGGGACAGGAGAGTGGGGGTGGGAGGGGAGGGCGTTCAATTGTTAACGCAAATGGTAGCAAATTTTTAGAACCATGGAGCAAAATGGTTGGTTTTATAGTTCAATGCTTCCTCTCTAAAACATAGCAGAGTAAACGTCGAATAAGAGATAATCTCTTGCATCGCAATAAGAAGAAAGTTCGTCAAAAGTCTTGAACAGAGATACTTTAGAGAAAATGAAAGCACCCAAATGATAATTTTAAGCTTTCAAGAATTATACAGCCACTGAGAAATTTCGCGTTCAAGAAAATGCAAATTTTGAGTAGTATTTTGAATGATTCATCAGATTTTCGATCTTTCCATTATTAAATACTACTAGAAAACCCGTCAAGGGATCGTGGTACAGTAAAAATAGTGAATACGACGGGAATTTGCAATCAAAATAACCGTTTGCAATTTTCTTCGTTTTTGTGATACATGATCACACATAGCATGGAAAATATCCGAAAATGAATGTTGACTACGACCATAGTCAGAAATTTCATCGCCATGGAAAGTACATGTCACAGAAAAACTGTCTCGAGAAGAGTTGTGTCTGGAGAAGTGGCATCAAGAAACACTGTGTCGAGAAAATTTGTGTCCGGGAATGTGGTGTCAAGATCATGTGGAGAAGTGCCGAGAGCTAGTGATGTCAGGAGCAATGGTGTCATAGAAAGCTCCACCAAGTTCAATGGAAGTACTATACACTGCGTTACTCTCAGAACTTGGGAGTCATGGGACGTCGGGACTTGGCTCCCATCCCGGTCGCGTACGGCTTGGGTTGGGCTCGAGAGATATAGATATTGATGTCAGGAGGAGTGGTGTCGAGCGAAAGTGATGTCAATTGTCGAGAGGGACTGATGTCGAAAAAGACAGTTATCTAGAGGAACAGCTGTCAAAAGATGTAGTGTCGAGTGAAAGTGTGCCAGGCAAAAATGACGTCAAGAAATAAGTGGTGTTAAGAGATTACAGAGGATGGTACCATGGAAGATGTCATGACAAAAAAGCCGGATACTCTCATTGACCGTGTTAAGTGAGAGTAATGTCAAAAGGTTTGTACATACCGACGGATGGAATCGTGTTCATCTCTGAGTTCTCTCCTTTGATTTGGAAGCGTACACTTTANCCGAACGTGCGCGCATCTAATTCGCACGTGCAACTCCTAAATCGCATAGCAACGGTGTAAATGCAAATTTCTGCTACACTGTATATTTGATTTTTGCATCTTTTCTCAAAACTTCCGACGCCGATAACAAAAAAACTAAGACATAAATCAAAAATCCGAAATGATTGTCCTAAGCGAAATCCTTGCAAAAAATCCCGACTCTCCAACTCCATTGGTCGAGTTATTTGCAAACAGCGGAACCACTTTCACACTTCTCCTTATTCCTTTATATTATAGACTAGAAAACCCGTCCAAGGGGCGTGATACACTAAGCATTGAATAAGAAGTGAATTATGCGGATCTGTGCATAAATGAACTGATCATCGAAATCTAAACATTCCAAAACAAAGAGACAACGAAATGACGACAATAGAGACGCGCGCGCATTATCTGATCAATTTGCACGTGCAATTCCTATGTTGTGTAGCATTCAGACGCCGATTACAAAAAATCTAAGGCCTTATTCAAAAACCTAATTAGCGGAATCGGTTTTTCTACCACCTTGCGAAAAATCCTGGTGTTTCAACTCCTCCAGGTTGAGATAAACGCAGACAGCCTTGAACTGCCTTATTCCTTTATATTATAGATGATTCAAGTTTGGTGTTAGTGCAATGAGAGATTCCGAGAAACCACTCTACGTTTTTCACTTTTCAGCAAATGAGAGGAACTCCAACCAGAAGCTGGAGATGGAAGTGGACGAACTTCGGAGTTCTAAGAACTCAGAGAGTCAGCAGCGATTATTCGAGGATAAAATCAGATTGCTGAGGGATGAGAGAGACTATTTGGCCTGCGAAGTGGAAAAGCAGAGAGAGAAATCAAACGAGCCTCACAAGCAATATATTTCAGTAGGTTCTTTTGGAAACTAATGATTCTCCTATATCAATATTGAATCAATTATTTTGAGTTCATGTTTAGCACCTATTACACCGCTGACAAAACTATAACCTGAATCAAGTTGTCAAGGTCAATATCACTGTGTATGAGAAAACACAACGCGCCACCTATTCCGTAGCTGAAGAAAGAAGTGGAGGAGCTGAGAGGTGTGAAGGCAGAGCTTGAGGCTGTGAGGAGTGAACAGGAAACAATTGCAATTCAACATCTCCAGACTACAGCCGACCAAACTAGGATTAGAGAACTGGAGAATAGGCGAGTGGACGAGACTCAGGAATGACGTGTTCACTCTATATCCACATTTTCTAGCCTCTCTTATTTCTTTCCTTCCGCCATGGCGGTCTCTAGGGTTAGGGTTAGGGTTAGGGTTAGGGTTACCCTATTCATCCCATTCTCCTTTTTGTGGCTCCTTTGCTGGCTGACAGTGACACAAATCACAATTCCATATGCAATAATGTTGGACACTCATGACTCTGACCCTCTTTATATAATATGCATACCTATGCATGAGATACTTTATGGAGAAGCTGCTCACTGTTTATAGAAATTCTCTCGTTTTGAACATGATTGTAACTGCGCTCTCCTCAATATAAACCCGCCCTTTACCCCCATTACCTCCAGGCTGACAGACCTGTCTGAGCTAATCGCGGAGTATGACTTGACACGGAAACGTGACCAGGAGGAGATATCACGTTTACAGGGTCGGGTCACGACACTCGAGCGAGAAGCAGCGGTGTCACAGACACGGGCGATGAGCGTCAGTGTCAATACCAACGTGATCATTGACACCCCCCTCTCACCGACCTCTCCGCCCCATGACGTGACATCACCGTCACATGACGTGACATCACCGTCACATGACGTGACGTCACCGCCCCATGACGTGACGTCATCAACATCAGGTGTCATGATGTCTGATCAAGTGTCGAGGGAGGTGATTCCGCTAAAACTTGTCTCCAAGAACAGGTAATGTTGACACCTCACAATATGCATATTGACACTACTCTCGCCGACACAAGATATACTCCTCGAAGCCACTCTTTGTTGACGTCATTTTGATTGTATTCGATTGACACTACGTTGACGCCACTTAAACTCGAATCCGCTAACCTAGGGAAGTTGAGATATCAAAGTTGAAGGACACAGTACAATATTACAAGCAAGAGATTGTCAAGCTGCAAGAGGAGAAGCGAAGTCAGCAGATGCAGTTAGTAGCAATCACTGAGCAGCACAAGCAAGGTCTTATCGAGGTTAGTTTTCACAGTTCTACTCGTTTTATTAGACTAGCGTTACACTGGCGTTACACTAGCGTTACACTAGCGTAACACTGGCGTTACACTGGCGTACACTGGCGTTACACTAGCGTTACACTGGCGTTACACTAGCGTTACACTGGCGTTACACTAGCGTTACACTAGCGTTACATTAGCGTTTTACTAGCGTTACACTAGCATTACACTGCCATTACAATAGCGTTACACTAGCGTTACACTAGCGTTACATTAGCGTTGCACTGGCGTGATTTAAGCGTCACACTGGTGGACAAATCTGTATTCTATAGGTACCCGTTCAATTTGGATCCACTGGCAAGCTTCACTGACAATCTTAAAACTACTTCAGATGGAAACCCAGCATTCTCTGGAAATAAAAGAGCTTGAGAAGGGCTATTCCAGTCGGCTGAATGAATTGATAGACAGTTCGAACAAGGCTCGTCAGCGATCTCAGGTTGTTAGATCACAGAGTGGCTAGAGGTCGAGTCGTGAATGATAATATAGATTGTTTACCCATGAATCGTATACAGGAGTTATTGGCTGAGAGAGATGTTGAGATTGCTGAGTTTAAAGCCAAGATCAACCCAAAGAGGTAGAGGTCAAATTTTGTTACGATTGCAACATGTTTTTGGACTCGTTGGAAGACGCTAAAAGTTTTGAACTAGATTTTCCGCGCGCGGAATGAAATTAAGTACACGACGCACGACGCGCGCCTGTATTCACACGTACGTAGAAATGTCAAATGTTGGTGGAGTAAATTTATTCGGAACTCCCAATATCTCTAGCAGATCGAACGTGAACACAGCTGTACACAACGAAGAGGAGATGGTATCTGAACTCCTCAATACCAGTGATAACGATCCCAGAACAATGGTGTTCTACAAGACCCAGCAACAGTATCTCACGGTGAGAGCAAAAACCTATTTGACCGGTTTGTAGGACTACTCCCCACCCTCGCTGACTTGTATCCATTGAAATCAGACCATTCGATCAACTGGTATGTTGGGCGAGTTCCTCAGAGCAATGTGTACATTTTCGCGACTGATTTGACACGTACAATGACAGGAAGAACTATCCAAGTTGAAGGAACACCGAGACCACCTCGATCAAGTGCTACGGGAGAAGGAACGAAATGAACACGTGTACGTGACGGAAGTTACAGCTCTGAAACAGGAAGTGAGCAGACTTATCCGAAATACCTCTAGAGAATCCGCTAATATGGAGTACCTCAAGAACATTGTGCTTAGGTAAGGCGGAGAAATTTATAACTGTTTCGGCAATTATCCCAAATTATTTTGCGCGAAGCTTAAGCATAAGCCACAAGCTTCCCAGTCATATTATTCAATGTCGAGCTGACCCCGGGCTTGCTTTTTGCACATTGTGTGATTACTGATTATTGTGTTCAGGTATTTGCGTGCTACAAGCGGGTCAGAGAAAAGACAGATACTCATGGCAATATTCACGGTGCTGCACTTTAGCGATGACGAAAAGTCGTCGGTGAAGCACAAACTGATGCCTGGGTGGTTTTCATGATTGATACAGTTCGATAATTTTATGATTGGAGGGAACTGTGGAGTTGTGGATAATTAAAATTTGAGCATTGATTTCTCATTCTGAAGACATTCTTCACTTTTGATCTGAACTCATTATATCTGACTAAAACTAAAAGCAGTTGTTTAAGATAAATCGATCCAGGAAACTTTTCCAAGCTTAACTCTCTCAAGAGAATTAACTTAAATTGATGTATTTGAAATTGATTGAATTGGACTGTATTTGATGTGCTTAGCTTATTTTTGATCTGATATAAGAGTGTTCACTGTTCAACTTTTTTTAATCAGCATCGAAATAGTGCACACGTTGCGCGCGGAGTATAGTATTTGGATCACGCAGCGTGGGAAAATCGAAATGAAACCAGTGTCGCACTGTCACCGAGCTATAAGCTCATATTTAAAAGCTAATAAGCTATGCTAGTTTCAAAATCCCATATAAAAAGCCGGAGTTTCAATGTGTATGATTACAGATGCCTGATGCACTGCAAATCAGCATTCAGCAAATGCAATGCGACATTACCCATGACTAGCGTCCCGGTAGATGTGAGGACGCAGGTCGGGTTGATTATTGCTCAAAGTTTGGAATATACGAGGTTTCGACAAATAGGACGATGTTTTACTTTTAGAATCACGATTATTGAATCTGATATCGCAAGTCCAATTAAAGAATTCATCGATACATTTTCATTGCAAAGATCCTACATCGTTGTAGGAATAACATCATTAAAAATAAAAGTTATCATAAATTGCAGAAAAGTTTTGTCTGTACCAAAAATATTTAAGTAAATTCAATATCTAATTTTCAACACAAATCAACAATCGAATTCAAACGGAAAATCAAATTGAAATTTCGTTCATAATGACATTAATTATGGAAACTGGAAAGTGTTTATTCTGGAGCTGTCTTAGCCTCTCAGCCACTAACAATAACACTTGCTTAATCAATGGATCAACCGATTAGTTCACTTTCCGTAAAAGATGAAAAGGAATTGTCCTGTTGATAGAATCACCAATCTGCACGACCACACTGCCGGCCGATGATGTGGGGCATATCATATACTCATATAGGACAGTGATTTTACTTTGTTTTCTTGTCTTCCTCCTCCATCGGTGGCGCACTGCTTCTCTGTGGCTGAAACAGATAAAATGATATTTCCATTTGGTGATGTAATCATAAGTCTCAATTCTCATGAAACAAAGCGAACATAGGGTGAAGAATCCGGTAGTAGGTCACTTGACCTAACTCAAACTGGACATTTGGCGCAAACTGACATTTCTGTACTAAAAGTAGCGGTCATCCAAAGGCAATGACACATGTGAGTCTCACTATAGCATAAACTAACTACTAGTACTAGTTACTACTAGTTACTAGTCACTACTATGGATCCTCATCTACACACTGGCAGTGTGGGATAGTGGGCGCCCAGACGTCCAGCTCTGGACGTGAAACATGGACAATTACAAGTCAGGGTGTTGAGGGCGATAGCACAGTATACTGGTGCACTGTACCTAGTCTAGCGTGGCTCTGCAAGCTCTCTGATACTGAACACAAGAAGCCCATGGTTTTGCTTAATGCTTATCTAGATTCTAATCTAGTGTAATTAATCGATGCTACCAACTCTCTCACCTAACTGTTACTCATACAGAGACCAGGGGAGCTGTGGGCCAGTGGACCCCTCACACGCTGTCCCCCTGGTCTGCCCGCGTGGTCTAGGACCGCCTGGCTCGCTCAAAGTGGACACTCCCGACCACGAACCACAGAGAGAAGTCTCTCTCCCGGAGGAAATTGACTGCCTCCCCCGAAACCCGCACGAAATAGGCCCACCTGCCCGATGCCGTCCTGGTCCGTGATACAAACTCCAGGCCATCCTGGGGGAGGCCCGGGTTGTACGCCGCTAGGCGTCCGAAAAGATGTTCCGGGCTGTACTCGCCCACCTCAGAATCCACGTGGAAGACCATGCGATCTGCCGCCGCTGATATCCGTAGTGCAGAGCCCGCTAGGGCCCTTTCCAGGAAAACTCGGTCGTCATCGCTGCCGACTGAGACTTCTACCCGCCCCTCACGAAAGCGAACACACTCTATCGAGACGGGTTGCGCGGCTGAAGTCGACGCTGACGTGGTATCGAAGTCAGCCTGATAGATCATTCTCCGGACCAGGGCAACGTCTGTGCGGGCGGTGGCAGACCCATCCCGCCGGGTTACCACCAGATCCACTCCGTCAACCTGCCCCTCAGTGTCAACGGTTGGAGGGGGGCGGGTTTTGCGGCGCTTGCGCTCCACGTGCCCCCTTTCCTTGGCGGGGGTCTCGCCTCCCTTTCGGGATGCGTGCCCCTTGCCCTCCCCCCCGTCGCCCGCTGCGGGTTTCGCTGGTCGCTTAGACCCAAGTGCCGAGATTGCTGCATCAGAGCCGGCATCGGCCGCTTCAGGCAGCCGTTGTAAGACAAAGTCTGCCCTCGGTACGAACAGACCGGCCGCCTTCAGCGCCCGGACCTTCTCCTTTTTCCTCTGTTTTCGGGCCGTCACCGCTGCCCGGTATCGGTGTAGCTCCTCACAGTTCATTTCAGCGGGCCTTTTCTTCTTCTTAAGGCAGCGGGCACTCACATTCTCATTGATATACGCAGTGTTGTTGTTCTCGTTGTACATCGCTTGCCCTGACTGGGCACTCGTTGATGGACCGGGCTGACCACTAGCATCGTACTGAAAGAGGTAGTAAAAGTTGACAGTCGACAAGAGATCACCCAAATCATCCGGTCAATATGTTGTACTGAAAAAGCTATGTAGATCATATATATTTGATTGACAAAACAAATACCACGTAGCTAGGCGGCGCGGCATATGCTGGAGGCGCTGCGCCGGCAGGAGCACCGTATCCCGGCGGTTGCGCTACGCCCCCAGGGGGCGGGTACGGTGGTGCGCCACCAGGCGGCGGGTAAACACCGGCGGGCGGGTATCCGGGGTAGGGGCGCATGTCTGTGGGAGGAGCATAGCCAGCGGCGGGTCCCGGGGTCGGGTAAAACCTGCCGGGTAGATTTGGTAAGGAAGGATGTAAGAGAGATATGTGAGATATGTAATGTGAGAGAGTGGGATACCCTGGTTGAGGGGGGTAGGCAGGTTGAGGGGGGTAGGGAGATGGTGCTGGTCCGTATGGGTCGTAGTTAAACGAGTCGTAGGATGGCGGCAGCTCTTCCGGGGGCGGACCGCCTAGAAATGACGGGAATTAAGATGAGAATTTCCATTTCAGAACAATCTGGTGCTCGGTAGATCGGTCAAATGACTGCAGCGTACCTCTGTGCATCTTTAGGAGATGTTTGCCGAACTCAATAGCTCCTCCGGCACTGAATGTGAGCCGCACTTTGGCGGTCCCATCCCAGCCGCCTCCAGGCTCAGCGCGGATAATGAACTTGACACAGTTAGCACCGAATATGGGCTGGTCTACCTGGCCAGGACAAACAATTTCATACGCGAGTTTCATGCGAAATTGAAAAGTTTGCATCATTTTCACCGTCATCAACTCATTTCTCACCCACCATGTTTCTATCTTACCTCAATGCTGGAGAGAGAAGCGAAATCACCGGAGAACGAGTGCAAGTCCTTGTTGTCGTTACACAACAGAATGAATCTACGTGTTGTGAGATAAACCTCGCCGTGAGCCTTTTTCAGCAGTTTAGACGGCAAATTATTGCCATTTATCGACAGCTCGGCATCCTTACTCCTGCTTATCACCCTGAAAATATGCTGTGGCATAACTTTCATCAAAATAACCGAATTTGAATCGTCAGCATTTCATCTTAGCTATTCCATAAATTCGGATTTCAAATCGTGGTCATTACCTTTCCCCAGGAATAAGCAGCAGTCGTCCAGGTCCGTTAGACGCTGTGTTCAATGACATTAACTACTATAGCTAGGAATATAGGGTAAATGGTTAGCGTGTCAGACGGAAATAAGACATTTGAGTATCAAACTTACATCAAAATCAATGTCGTAATATAGGTCCCATCAAATGTGAGCCGAGCGCGCGGCTCAAGAACAATACCGATGCAAACACGCATCATACACTAGACAATGCCGCATGCGTCTATGTTTAACTCAGCGTGTGACCGAGCCAAAATCAAGAATAAAACCTCAGTACATCACATCTCAAAAGGTCAATAATTAATTAAGAACAATTTTAAATTAGTAGATATACATCCCACATAATAATTGGCAGTAAAATACACTGTATTATCGTCCCCAAATCCACTTAGTGAATGACGATAGGCCGGATGACTCCTGTTCCACTCGCTGATCTAGGTCAGGGAAATCTGGAAGATATTGGTTGTGTGTAGCGCAAAATGATGCCAACTTTCCACGAAAATATCAACAATTCTACCGGATCTAGTTATTGTAAAAACGGGCAAGTGAAGTGTAAAATCGAAACCGAAGAAGGCTGAATGGTAGTGTCGAGAAAAATGTCGAAGAAGGAATGACATACCGATATGATTGAGCGAGATGTCAAAGAAGAGCGGTTTGCACGGTACAGTCTGGAAATCTGGAGGTAATTTTGCCAGGGTAGGTAACTCATCTGGTGTAGTGTACAGCTTGAACTCATTCAAACTCTCAGTAAACATCTGAAACACGTTGTATAAGTTCAGCTAATCCAAACTTGTCAAAAGAAGCGAAAGCGAAAGTTGCTCCATACCTTATCCTTGTCGGACGAGCTCATGTCCTTCATCTCTTGTTCCACAAGTTGTGATGCTAGGAATGCAGAAGCATGTGCAGTGCAGCGCTGACTGTGAATCTGTTTTCCCAGTGCTTGCAGTTCCTCATTCAAGCCCTGTATTCGTTACTACTGTTACAATAACACAATTTTCAGGGTTTGTTGTTGAAATAGGTACTGATGAGTGCTCCACCAATAGTCGCACAATTACTGACTTACCACACGTGCCTATCAAATCAAACCTAGTCAAATAATGTACCTTAATATCATGATATTTGGCAATGGTAGCAGCTTCACTTGTATCAGATATGTGTTCTTTACATCTGTCATACAACACTATTGCATTCAGCCAGTTACTCTGCGCTAAGTGACACTCAGCTATATAGAAACACCTGGGATTTAGATCAAGCTGAGGATGGTAGCAAAATAAGATCAAAATTAGCAGAATAAGATAAAAAATGTGATGAGAGATCAACAACAACAACAAAACCGCTCCCGCACGTTGACACTCGTGACAAAACATCATTTCGAGTGTAATACCTCTTGGTCCTGTAGAACTTGGTGCTGACATCGATACCCTGAAACACCATGCCATCCCTATCGAGAGACTGTATGTCTCGCAAATCAGCGTAGTTCTGTAATATGATGTCGTACAGTCGGACTAAATCCTCAGGACGGGATATCTTGGTACCCGGTCTCGTCTCCACTACACCACTCAACTTATCTGATACCTGTTGTGGGAGTGGGAATATATCTGAAGGTGACTGAAACTCTGATGGAACCTCATTTGTTTCATTCCTACCGATGATCATTCGAACAACAGAGGAATGCCAATTCCAACCAATTATTTTCTGTATGACGTGATGATTTCCGTGATTGTCAGTCACGTGATTGAAAACACACCTGTTGGGCCATTGCCAAGAAACGTTCAATAGTAACTGTTATTCTGAGGTAACTGAAGTAGTCAGTTGCTAATTGCAGAGAGGGAGCGTCCATAGCTGCACTCGTCTTCAGATTCTGGCCAATGTCCCGGCAAGATGATATGATTTCCTCGTATAGCTCGAGCCGCTTCGCGTGATCAGTGCTCTCCTGAGCAAATGTAATACTTTTGCAATTGATGGAATTTGACGCATTTGCGGGTCTTTGAATCGGAGACTCCCGTGGAGTGAATTTGAGAAGAACGAAACACGTTTTTAATGATTTCAAGGAAACCTTCGCAAGTTGGATATTGTCCTCAGTTTGCACGAGCTGAATCTTGATCTCATCATTCGATAAGGTGAAACTCTTTCCTTCCCACTTTATTTCTCGTACTGAAAAAGATAACAATATCATTCAACCCAATTCGCTTGCTCCAAAATTGCTCTAAACTCTTGAATAGTTGGATTATCAGGTCGTAACAATGACCTAAACTTATCACAACATGAAGAACAGCTGCATACCTGCTGCGGCAGGAGTGGCACTGGTTGCCTTGCTGGCGATGATACTATCCAGTTCCTCCATCAGGCCCTCCTCCCCATCTGGTGCTGCCCCCAAACTACCCATACTCTGTATGTTGTACAGACAGTACTGTACTTTGGGTGTCATCTCATCGTGCTTGTCTCGGTACAGCGTGCCGTCCTCAACAACGTCTGAGAGAGAGAGAGTGAGTGAGGGGGATTGGAGGGAGTGAGGGGGAGNGTGGAGGGAATGCCAGAGCAAGGGGAGTGAGTGAGGGGAATACACTATATCAGGGGGACGGGAGAGTGGTGGCAGTGGGCTCCAAGGGGCGCGCCGTCCTCAACCACGTCTAGGAGAGAGTGAGTGAGTGAGAGTGAATGGGTGCTCACTCACTCACTCAGTCACTCTCACTCAGTCACTCAGTCACTCTCACTGACCCAGTCACTCACTCAGTCACTCTCACTCACTCACTCAGTCACTTAGTCACTCTCACTCACTCAGTCACTCACTCAGTCACTCTCACTCAC
>CAMPET010000100.1:181099-217440 GCA_946803715.1 Beroe ovata
GGTAATTGAGTAAACTCGAGAACCATAAAAGATAGAGACATGATCGAAACGGCATATGAAAGCTTGGGACAAGGAGCGTGCACTAGGCTATATGAAAAATTTTTCCATCGATCCCCTAATTAGTTAATTGGCCAATTAAAGTAATTATCGACTATATCTCGAAAAGTAAGAGATGCAGACATTTTATTTTGACAGGATATGATACCATTGTACCTACTCTTTGTTTCAGACTCGATAACTTCGTTCATGTTTCATCACCCAATTAGTTAATTGGCCAATTAAAGTAATTATCGGCTGTAACTTAAAGACTTGGAGGTGCAGACGTTTTATTTTAACGGGATAACATACAAACGCACCAACTCATTGTTTCAGACTCGATTACTTCGTTCCTATTTAGCTACCTAATTAGTTGATTGGCCAATTAAAGTAATCATCGACTATATCTCGAAAACTAAGAGATGCAGCCATTTCATTTCGACGGGATATGATACCACTGTACCAACTTTTTGTTTCAGACTCGCTAACTTCGTTCATCTCATCATCTAATTGATTAATTGGCCAATTAAAGTAATTATCGACCATGGTTCAAAGACTTGGAGATGCAGACGTTTCATTTTGACGGGATAACATACAATTGCACCAACACTTTGTTTCAGACTCGATAACTTCGTTCATACTTCACCACCCAATAAGTTGATTGGCCAATCAAAGCAATTAGGTATCGACTATATCTCGAAAACTAAGGGATGCAGACATTATTTTGACGGGATATGATGCCATTGTACCAACTCTTAATTGTTTCAGACTCGATAACTTCGTTCATTTTTCATCACCTAATTAGTACCACCTAATTTGTTAATTGGTCAATTAACCAATTATCGCGTATAAATCGAAAAGTAAGAAAGGTGGACGCCTCTTTTTGAAGGAAAATCATGCAAGAAGACATCTAGACATGATCGAAACGTGAATTGAGAGCAGAACACCTGCGCGTGCACTAGACCTAAGTCAATTGCCTAAGCAAGCCACTTAGCCACGAAAATGAGTGATATTATAGTCAAAAACAATTGAAATTGTTTGGGTTTCGCAGCCACTTTGTACCTAAATGAAGAAATAATGTGATATGAACTTAGTTCCTCGCTTGACCGTGGCGGTGAGCTGGAGTTACAGGACAAAAACTCACCCTGATACCCTTATGCGAAAGGATATCAATTAGTTATTGCCATTGGCTCTATCATAAAATTGAAAAAAACAGGAAGATCACAGATACACGCCTGACATCATCAATTTGAGCTTGCCACTTACCTAATTTCCCGAAGGCAAGGTTCCGATATTCAAGGAGAGTTCTTGTGACGAAATGGCACCGCCACTGACGGGCGAGGAACTAAGTTCATATCACATTATTTCTTCATTTAGGTACAAAGTGGCTGCGAAACCCAAACAATTTCAATTGTTTTTGACTATATTCCATAATATGAAATGTACAATAACTTCAAATTCATAATAGTAATATTATATTCGTTTTCCATGGAGTTTTACTTGTGGAGCTAATGGCTAGCGTTTCATATGCCAGTCACGTGTCATTGTTGTAATGTGATTATTCATGACACAATATAGGGTCTATTCAATAGAGTCTACCTATTGAATAGACACTAAGTTCACTGTAACACACATACAGTTTCAAACAATCTCGGAGACATACAGACACACACACACACACACACACACNTGCTGTAGTTATGCTACTCAAAGTTCAATCTTTCGAAAGGGGGGGTTTGAGCCATGATTACGGATGAATGATGATTACGAAGGGGGGAGGGGGGTAAAAAATGCCGAAATTTTGATTACCTACGTAATATGTGAACGGTCCCTTAGCACCTGAGGCCAAACTTTTTATTGAAAGTTATCTCACGGACAAGTTAGGGAATATAAGTAGCAAGAGTAGCAAAATTTATAGTCATCGATTTTGCCGTTCGGCGAAGTAAACGGAAGAGCAGAAGCAGCGGGCAGCCAGAAAAAGAGATAAGTTGTTGAATGTCCATAATATGCACTGCATATCAATACTGCGGTATAGACTTACTTGTCGTTTGCAGATAACGAAACAACAGCTGATGCAACGAAACAACCATCTGCTTTCGGTTCGTCATGGTCACTAGAAGTTTGGGCGTCATGGTCACGGTGCAGTGATTAGAAAATCGATATCCAGTATTTTGCTATGTTTGCAGTATACCCATACACCTCTATAGATAAGACTTTGGATTATGAAGGTCACTGTGTTTAGTGCTGCCTTGTCATGTATTTTGCGACTGGTTTCGCAGGGAATTCCGCTCATCATTGCTCACTGAGCCCACGGAGTTGTTGAATATATAGTTACTTAACGAGAAAGTGTGGGATAATAATCCATACTTGACGGTGCATAACCATTTAACGCGTCCGCTGCCTCATATCTGCTTAGTGCTTATATATTTGAATCCTGCATATATCTGATGACTATAATGGGGGTAATAATAATAGTATTGTACGGCTAATGCAGGACCTACTATTCGTTAAATTTAGAAACTCGACAGTTTTAAATCAGGCATCCTTTGAAAATAACAGATAGTATTGGTTAACAATAACATTGGTCGTTGTAGAACAAGCTACTCAAATGAAACATTCACTAGAGTATAATTCACACCCACTCTGAGAACAGAATTCATACTATATTCGGGGAGCAAAAGCTACGATTATTGGATATCTAGTACCTCAGTTCCCGGAAGATCATTATATTGAAATATTATGATTTCAGGTCCTGGAATATCCACGGATCACGTGGTGAAGAAGCCCAAGTTGAGTTCCTACACTCAGGGATTGCAGTGGGACGATGATGACTACGAGGAGGACGATGAGACGAAATTAGATCCTTCCGCTTTCTTCGCCAAGTAGCAAATCAGTATATCCCTACCTTCCTATTCGTTTGTCACGCGCAGAGTGAGGGATAACCCGGCGAGGATTATTTATTTTCCCTTCAACATTCAAGTGGTGATAATGAGAGAGTTAAGCAACAATGAACTTACTAAGTATGTTTTTTATACTATAGATAGTCCGGAAAGATGCAGATTTTCAAAGATCAAAAATCATAGCACGTGTTGTAGGTGGCCTGTGTATTGTGTACACTATTCACTGTATAGTTTGCAGTGTACAGTGTGCATTCGCTGATGCTACTCAACCGTTACAGTAGGTCGATGTATCACGGACTTGTTATTTTATGGATCATAGAATTTCGCAAACCTTAAATTTTGTTTGCAAGACACGAATAAAAAGAAAAATCTGAATTCTCAGAGATTGGGAAGCGAATTTCTATGATGAACTCAGAGGATTGGCACTATTGCTTGTGACTGCCAATTCCGTTATCTAATTCTAAGCAGCATATTTTGATATGAACGATTCTTGCCTACTATAGTACGAGGCTATAGTATGAGAGCAAATATAGATGATATAATCGGTATGATTTTTAATGGAGTTCAACAGAAAAATAATAAAAATCTAATTCCCGCCATGTGAATTCTCATGATAGATTTTTGGCTTTGACCGTTCCGGCTCCGCCGNCCCCCCCCCCCCCCCCTATTTCGACCCATAGACTGCTCAGTCGCTTGTCGACACCCGTTCTCGGTATCTGTTTTGCCCTGTTATCCTGCATGATAGGTGATCAAATGCAGGAGCTGGCGTAGTCTAAATTACAAATTCCTTTTATTCAAAAATAAAAGGAATTTTGTGTCGAAGAGGACGAGGGACATCCTATTTACACGATGTTTCATACTTTTAGTGTTAGTGTTATGTGCCTCTTTCACCATATCACTGTTTTATTTCTTTTGACATATCTTGGACGCTCAAGGTATATTGTAAGTCCATAAATTATAGATCTTCCGAGCGATTTAATGTGTGATGAAGTACAAAGTACTATGTTATGGATAGGATATTGATAACGATTTATGAATGATTCGACCCAAGTGCGGATTTAATCTGATCCTCAAATTGTATGTAAATATACTGCAAGTGCATATGTATTGTTTTTTACACTGTGTTAGTGATAAAACTTTACAGTTATCGATAGATTTTGCATTTTTCTGTGATCACTTCATGTTTTGCACAGAAATGCTTTGGTCCTTTTGCAAATGCATCTTGTAGGACTAGGCTCCCTACTTGCTGGCGGGTTTATTGTTTAATCCCTTCTCGCGTGCCTTACTGCCTTCATGGCGATTCTAGACCCTCTGACGCGAGCCGTTGAGCGTTATACTTATACTTATAGTGGTTGTCAGATTTTATCTGACCTTTGTTCACGTTCATGAACGTGAAACATAATGCATTATGTTTCAATTTCTTGCGCGCGCCTTCATCGATAAAGTTCACAAGCAGCGCATTGCCTGATGTTTTGCTAATTTGCTCTTCATCTTGCGCTGCTTGATCTGACCCAAATCACAAATACTCCGCGCGCGCTGCGCGTCGCCGTCGTTTTCACGACTTTTCAGATCATGATCACCGAGTAATTGTAAAATAAGGGGCGCGGGCGCACAACGTGTGCATACGGATCGATGTTATGATATATGCTCAAAGTTTCGTTGCGCCGCGCATTTTATTTGTCAAATGTAACCTGACCTGTTTCTCGCGGGCGCGCGCCTAGTTCATCGAAGGCCGAAACAGGCCTTCGATAAAGGCGGCGCGAGAAACAGAAGTCAGATAAAATCTGACAACCTCTTATTTAAATCTGTGATCTGAAATGTCGCAAAGACCATGGAACACTCACAACAATTAATGACAAATGATAGTCCCACGATTACAGAAATACCTTTTTTGAACTGAAATCCAGTCTTTGCACTCTAAAGCGACTGGAATCCAGTTGCTTGTCACGGTAATTGACTAATTGGGAACTGATCATACAGCTGGAGTCTATTCAGCGTCGTTTTACTTGTTTGTGTGATGGCATTGGCATGTTATGATGTTACCATATAGCAAGCGGCTGGAAATATTTAAGCTTTCTACTTTAGGGAAGCAACATATTTGTGGTGACCTCATAGAAACGTTCAAAATTGTTCAAGGTAAAGTTGATTATGGAAAGGACCTGTTTCAGGTCTGGTCTAAATATTCTAGCCAAAGGCCTTAATAGTAACAAGAGTATTTGTGATTTGAGATCAAAATTCCTTCCAGAACAGATAATGAATCATTGGAACAAGTTGCCAGTTTATGTCACACTCAGAGAATGTCACCTCATTTAAATCTAATTTAGACATTTTCAAGAGTCAAAGTAAAGAATGTTCGGACCCCAACTATTGGGAAGTATCTAAGTTAATCATTGATAGGATAGAGGGGGACCTAATTACTTGAACATCAAGGAAAAGTTTAATAAGTATCTTCTTGAAAACCCTTTCATAGCAAAGAAGAAAGGTATTAATTTGAATTAACCAAACAATTTTTTGAATTTTATGTTTTATTCAAAGCTGGAAAACGGGGAACATGTAGAGTATTAAACGTATCACATCACTTGAGAATGGAAAGCATTTATACATCACCAAGGAAGATATGGACAGGAATACTCGATTACTATCAACACTTCAACAGATAAGACTATCATTGCTCTAACATTGTATTGTTACCTTAAGATAGGATAGCCCTATCAGGATAACAGAGGCCAGAGGCCACGGGTCCTGCTAGTATTTTTATTTCACAGGACTGTCTGATTAATTAGGAAGTTCTTTATATGGGTACCTTGAAAAAAGGTTACTTAACAATGATAATTGAATATTTAAGTTGATCCTCTGACAAAATCATTTTATTCTATTCTATTCTATTCTAATCATGGCACTCACTCAGTAAAACTACTCAAATAGGATATGTGAATATTGGCATCAGAGGTACAGAAGTTATTTTAGTTATTTTTAGATCATAAATCGAATTTATTTTTTTGAAATTTGTGATGGTTTCTTTGATGATGAATAGGACAAGTAGTGTTGTAATGAACATTTTACTGTGTCAATAAAACAAAGCATTGATCTGTTGTCATATTTCAATTAATCTGTCATGAATCATAATCATGTCAAGTCTAAAAAACTTAGCAGCACTACTTATTGCAATCAAATTTGAGATGTACAATTATGATTTATGAAATATTACAACAGATCAATGCTTTGTTTTATTGCTACAGAAAAATTTTTGTTACCCTTCTCATCCTATTTTTCATCATGTGATGGTTTCATACCATGAATTCTTATTATATCTTATCTTTATCATAGATACATTCACTAAGTTTGCAAAATGAGTAGAAATGGAATTTCAATTTACTTACCATTTGAATCCTTAGCAACATGGCCAAGGGGAAAATACAAGAGTTTCAAGTGCATATGAAAAATGATGAGCATTTTCAAACAAATGTTCTAGATGATGAGTCTAACCTTTGGGGTATGAATGCATGCAAGAAAAGGATTGTTGATTGAGCAATCTTATATAAGAAATCATGGTTGCTTGCATCAATACATTTTACCAAGGTTTACATTTTCAGTTATTGATGTGTATACTGATTGGTGTGGACACTGCACTAGTGCAACAGGAACTTTCCATAAAGCCAATATTCAATATGGTTCAGATGTCCCAATTAAATTTGGAACAGTAAGTAATAATGGGTTATCAGGGAAATGATGATCATTATTAGAAACCCAAAAGAAATAGAGGCACTTCTTTTAGAGATAAATTTTTGTCTTAGTAATAGGGGGTTTTCCTATTTCAGGCAAGCTCTGACACAATAGCATTCTTGGACAGATATTCTGGAAACAGCCAGCCTACATTTATGTTCATAAGTGTTAGTAAAGAATGATCAATTCCTATTCACCTGATTTTGGTAACCTATTGACACAGTCTGCTAACTAGCTCCTCTTTTAGGGCAATGGAGTAGTACTTGATGTCATACGAGGAGTGAATGTTCCACTCATAAACCAGAAAATCAAGCATTTTATTGCACTTGAAGAAAAAGTCAAAAAGGGGGAAGCAAAAAGAGAGCCGGTACCATTTCTCACAAAAACTAGACCTGTTTTCTTGTTTTCTTGCTTCCTGGTCATTTCAAGAACTCGAGTTTTAAGAGCATATGTTAGTTATTGTAGTTAGTATGTAAAATTCAAAATGACTAAAAGTCACCATCTAGCATCCGCAGTTTGTTGATGCAGTACTGGCAACACCAGTTGAAGAGCCTGAAGAAGAAGGTATGGTGAGAGTCCAATACTGGAGGTCATGGGGGATAGTTTTGGCCATTTAGCACCCTTGAATTCCCTTTTAAGGATCTCATCTGTCATCAATGTAGTAATTGTGAACCATTTCCAGCTGAAGAAGTGGAGGAGAAGGAGGAAGAGGAAGATGATAGACAGATAACAGTGGCACTCATTAAGCCTGATGCTGTGGCTGATGGTAAAGTTGATGATATCTTGGCTAAGGTTTGTAGTTCCTTGCAGGAATACCGAATATCACATTGCTGTGACTCATCCAAGTATAAAGTTTAATTGGATACCTCGAATATCATGTTTAACTGTAACAGCTGGAAGAGTGTGGTATAGAAGTGTTGAGTCAGATAGAACGAACTTTGACCAGAGAGGATGCTACTGCATTCTATAGTCAGCACCAGGGGGAAGATTTCTTCTTGCAACTCATTGATTACATGACAAGGTCAGTAAATGCCATAGTAATCTCTTACTACGGGGGATTATCCCTCAATGAGTGTGGCCAATGGTAGAATGTAATTCCCTGAAAGCTGGAATTTATTCCTGACAGTAGCACTATTCAGTGGCCCCACCGTTGCCCTTGCTCTGGCTGCTAAGACACCAGATTCAGATGTTGTTGAACGTTGGAGAGAACTCATCGGACCTAAAGATGTTGCTATAGCCAAGGAAGAAGCCCCAGACAGTCTGAGAGCTCAGTTTGGAAGTGCAGATGAAAATTTCAAGAATGCACTTCATGGCTCTGATTCCGCCGAGCAAGCAGCCAGGTTATTGCGAATTGATTCATAGTTTCATAGGGAAATTATACATACTTATTCAGTTACAAAGGTTTGGTTAGGTCTGATCCGGTCTTTTGTATATTTATGTACCAAGTTTTATATTCCTCAGAGAGTTAGCTTTCTTCTTTCCGGACTTTCTAAAGAAGAAAGGCGCCCAAAGTAAGGGTCCTGCCCGAGTGCAACGAACCCTGGCTCTGATCCGTCCTGACGCTCTGAGAAAATACAGAGGTGGATAGTCTACACACAATCATGCTAATCCATGTTTCACGTTGTCAATTTGCAATAGCAATTGCATTTACGGTGCAGCTGCTCATACAGTAATACAGAGATGCATGTTGCTAAGTTGCTATCAACATGCAAACAATCGATCATTCACTGTAGGGGGTCTGTTGATAAATGATTGCGTGCCCTTGCTAATCTATATCGTGGACTATATAGCTTAAACCAGTCGAGCGTGGAGGAGTTCGCGTTTCGATCATTCTGATTTTCCACTGAAAAGACGTACTCAGTGAGGAACCATAGAAAAATAATTCGAGCAATCCCCTCCTATATTGTAACAAGATTTCTTTGTCTTCAGATGATATCATGGAGAAGATCAACGCGTCTGGATTTGAGATAGCCAACGCCAAGGAGGTGCAATTGTCGAAAGAGCAAGCCGCAGAGTTCTACAAGGAGCACGAAGGGCAGGACTACTTTGATAAGCTAGTCACGCATATGAGCAGGTGAGTGGTGAGTAGGTAGGGTGGGTTGGTATCTGCCATGTGGTTCGTCTTGGCAACCTGCCAGGGTAGTTTAAGAGGTAAAACACTAGGATATAAGATGAGGAGGTGGGCAAGCGATAGTCCATGTCTATAAGTCATGTGCAACATATCGAGTGGATAAGTTATTATCTGATGTCAAGTGGATTATACTAGCGCCTCTCTCTCCCATTGTCAGTGGTCCGGTGATGGCGCTGGCGCTATGCAGAGACGATGCAGTAACCGGCTGGAGAAATATGCTCGGACCAAAGAATGTGGAGGAAGCAAAGGAAACTGCTCCGGACAGGTAGTAAGTGTGTTACGAGGTATATTGTGCACAATGTTACATCCCCCTTCCTCTAGTGTTACACTTCATAGTGTTACACAGTCCCTCTCTCTCTAGTGCTACACTACAAAGTGTTACACCCTTAAAATTCGTACTAGAGGAGATCTATCTCACAAATCTGTGCATTGATCAGCACAGCGTTCATTTCATAGCATTGATTGATGCGATGAAAGCATGCATGTGATAAACGCATGGAATGTCGTTTTCATTTGATAATATCAAAAAAACGAGTGTCACTGTTCAGTTGATTTCTTTATCATGAACATAAGTACTTCCCCTGACCTTTATTAACCCCTGATCTTAATAACCACTATACATATACTGTTTTTATGACTGTGGATGTTGATATCTGTGGTGCGTGAATCATGATTGCATTTATTTAATGATTTGAGATGAAGCATACCCACAGTGCTTGATTATGTTATTTTCAGTGAATCAGAGTAAGTCTGTCCTATGGGTAGGAGTCATTGTTAACTGTACCACCAGATATAAGAGAAAGAAAATACCGTTTATGCCTTATATGTCGGCCAAATCCTTAGATTTATCACAACCAATTTATCGTCGCCATCAAATGATGCACATTTCAGCTACACTCTGTTCATTGGCATACTCCTCGTTGCTTAATGTTCCGTACACCTATTTCCGTAAACCTGTTTCAAGTAACCAGCAATTAACTAAGTTTTGACTTTGAAAATGCGCACCTGCGTGAGCCCATATGCGAGAGATTCAGCATGCACGTGCAACGCGCGCATTATTAACCGTGTCTCAGACGTGAATTCCTCAGTCTTCGAGCACAGTATGTCGAGGTCGAGGACGATCCGGCCCTCAATGCTCTCCACGGATCAGACAGTCTGGAGAGTGCTGAGCGAGAGGTGAACTTCTTCTTCCCTAAACAGCAAACTCTGGCTGTTATCAAACCAGATACTTCAGCAGAAGAGAAAGGTGACTATAAATGATTCAGCCCTGATTCAAATTTGAATTCAGCGGGAATTTCTCGTATCAGCATTGAAGTTGGTGTTATAGATGAAGTTGATAAGTCGTCAGGAGTAGTCTCGAATCAATGATACTGACAGATATTTCCCTATTTCAGATCAGATAATGCAGAAGATCAGATCAAGTGGTTTCCACATTGCAGCACAAAAGGAAACAGTCCTTACTAAAGAGCTTGCGGAGCAGTTTTACAATGAGCACAAGGACAAGGAATTCTTCGGCGAGTTGACCGAATTCATGACAAGTGGTCCGACAATGTTCATGGTGTTGTCCAGGGAGGATGCAGTTTCCGGAATGAGGGATATGATGGGACCCCCTGACCCTGAGGAGGCAAAGAAAGTTGCCCCAGACAGGTTACCTTTAGAAACGGTGTTTTTCGGCTCTGTTTGTTTTTTCCTACCCTGTTGGTTCTCGTTCATTTGATCGAATACCCATTCACGAATTCACATTCACGAATTGGAAGTTTGAACCGGTGTTTTCTGCTATTCTTGCTTTTTCCACCCTGCTGGTTGTCTTCTTCTCCTTCGTTTTGAAAGTTTGCATCTTTATTCTTCACACGAAGTTTTATCATGGATGCGAAGTATTTCTATTTTTATCATTCACTGCAAGATTAATGTCACACACACCCACACACACCCTCACACACTTCGTAGCCCTGCAGTACAACAGCCAAGCTGATCTCGGCTTAGGATGAAGGGGGGTATTCAATTTAATGAGCTCATGACCAAGTACTGAATAGGAAAGAAACTCAGAAGAGTATGGGAAGTCTTATCACTTCTGGTATTAGTTTGAATGGATATTCATTTCAATCTAATGTTTACTATACGCAATCCTCAGAGAGACCTACATGGCAAGCATCACTATAAGCTTACATGCTCACAATCATTGCACAAATGTTCGTGTGGTTACAGCAAGTTGTAACACGATTACAATAACATGCATATCTCACTAACAGTCTGAAACAGCAGCAAAATCCCCTGTAATAATCGTCCAATCCTTGCAGTATCCGTGCGACTGTTGGTAAGGATATCATCAAGAATGCTATCCACGCACCTACGGATGAAGACAAGGCGAAGGCAGCTATCAAACTTGCGTTTGGGGACGAAGTGGAATTTGACGAAGAGGGTCAAGTAGTTGAGAAATCAGGTTAGATTTTTCCCTACACTTTGCACTTCAGATTTCTACAGTTTCATGATAAGTACACCAAAATGATTTCTGAGACTTCATACTTGATAATTAATTGATATGTGTGTGTGTGTGTTATTGTCTAGTTTCTGATGATGTAGAACCTGCAGCGGTTGCACCAGCTACTGAAGAGCCAGTGTCAGCAGAGGCAGTGACAGATGCTGTAGCAACCGAAGGTATGTGAACAATTCAATCATGTATCTCGTACAATTTTGAGGATTTAGTTGTTACAAGTTCTGTGATTTGAAGAATGCTATATATTGGAAGATTGCATGTGAGTCTATGTCATATTTGATCTTATATCTCTTGACTCTCATGATGCATAGCACTTCCTATCGAAATCACATCACTACTTTCACCTCATCCTCAGATCATACAACATTCATCACCCTTGTTATGAGTGGTTCATGAATTTAGTGTGTTTGGAATGTCGTTTCTTGGAATGAATGTATGCTGAAGCTCACCCATCGCTTAGCAAGTGAGCAAAATGACAAACAGTAGATATGTGTGTTTGCTCGTATCAATATAGCAATATCTTGTGTTTAATAGAGAGATACTGAGATTTGGCAAAGTTATGCTTACATCTGCATTGTTTACCAGAGGAAAAGCCTGATATAGTTGCAAATGTGAAGACAGAAGTGGATCGACTTGAACAAATCATGAACAGTGAGACTGTGTAGCATGTTACGCTATGTTGTTACTGCATGGCAAGATATAAACATCTTGTAACGGGTGTAACGTTGAAACGAGTAGCGCATCTTCTGTAAAACGGTCTTCTCGACCGTGGGAAAATTTTGGGTGTTGTCATGGAGATGGACGTATTTTTGCATACAAAATTGGACTTCAGCAGCTTGTCAATGCGCGCATGCTACAACTAGTACAGTAGAGTGCGCGTTACGACGCGCGCGCAGCATTGATAAGTGCGACATGTGGCAACAACATCGAACCATTATCAGGAGTTTTCTCAAAAACAAATTACAGTAATATATTCTAATATTCTGAAAAATGACTGTCAGAAAGTGGCAATTCGCGATCGCGAGAGGATTTGACCCGGGGTCCTCTGACTGACACCAATTGTTGCTTGGCAATGCTTTATGCTAGGCCACTGAGAAAAGCCGAACAGACCTTATGATTTCAAAACCCATTCTTTTATTTCAGATGAAGAATTTCATACGTCATCTTAAGAGGAAATTAAAATAGTGATATTCAAAAGTCAATCTTCGACATCCAATATTCATTATTCAATCAATCAATCACATTTCTTCGGACAAAAACCCTACATCTCAAGTCCATCCTATGAACTTCTTTAACACCCAGCAATATAATCATTTCCTGTCATCACATATTGATCAAAATCACTTCGTAGTCATTACATATTTTACTGCCTGGGAAATTGGAAATGACCGATCATCACATTCTCAGCATGCGCTGATAAGTCATACTTAACGAGGAGTAATTAGTGTAATAGCATATTGAGTATGCTTCGGTTTGCACACATTTCATCAAATCGTGAGAAATATTAAGTTCTGTCTAAATTATCAAATGAGCTGATGGAATGCACGTGCTGATTTTATAACCATCGAAATCACATACGATAAGATGTGAAGTTTGCAGACAGTGATTACATAATTGCCTCAACACTTGCATAAGAGAGGAGATGCGGTAAAATCTCAAGAAGTTCACAAGACACGCGCAGACACCTCGATTGCTCACACCTTAAAGCCGATTATTAAACAATTTCGAGAGACGCAGTGCGTTCCTAATATTCACAAATATGGCTCCTGGATTACGGGCAACACTGTCTGAGAGGGACAGGAACTTTGTGTGTGTGTGTGTGTGCGTGTGTGTGTGTGGGTGGAATGGAGTTGAGTTGTTAAAATCAGCGTGATGACAATACGCTCTTCACTCGTTATCACACACTATGACACACTGTATATGACGTCATAATGACGCATCATTTATTCAGGTGAGGCTGCAGCAGAAGAAGCCCCAGCCCCAGAAGCTTGAGTCGATCATATCTCTTCCCTGACGGCCAGATTATCGACCACCCCTCTCTTTACATCAGGAGCAAGTGATGATCCATTGGAAGCGCTTTAAGGACTTGCTGCGTTCCAAATTACAACGTTTACAACGTTGCGCAAACTTGTTGTAAAGACTAATAACTTCCCAAAATTTCCGGAATCGCCATGCTGAATTAGATCAACCGATCAGCTATAATGTAAGGACAACTTGACTTATATACTTACTCGACTCAGTAATGCTTGAGAAACACAGTTTTTGATTTTCGGTTTTTAAAGCATTAGTTATTGATGCAATGATGAAACGTTTTCCCTCTTTTTGGGAGAATCCAACGTATTTTGTAGTTGATATTTAGTATTTAAGCGTTTATTACTTTTATCTCTAGTTTTAAAAGCGTTGCTTATTATATTCGACGAAAACGAACTCAATTTCTAAGAATATACCAGTACTGTTAGTGAATTAGGAATTTTGGGACGCACCTCCTCTACAAAGCAAATGCTGTCGTTCGTAGAATTAATTTCCTGTCAAAACAAACGATTGATAAGAATTGAAGATGTATACGTCATTCCCCGTTTAGCATTCAAATTTAGATCTGATTATTTATTATCATTGATGTAATGAATATGTATTTACCAGATTGGAGATTTAAACCCAAAGCATCAGTTTCCCTGATTATTGATTACACGTTGAAAATCACTGAATTTCAGGTAATTTCGCGATGTTGACAGCATAATGTCGAGTAAAGTCTATGTCTAAAATCCATCTCCCAGATTTAAACAAGTGCATCCAAGGCATGTCTGGGATTGATCTCTGGATAGCATATTATCGATATCGGTAGTAGAAATCTCAACGTATCGGAGCCTCCATGTGACAGTAAAGTGTCAGGTGCACTGTACTGTTTAAGTCTGATAGAAATCGACTGATGTCAGTATTATACCAACAAGGCTCCTATGCATAATATATGGGCACAGCTGTACACTGTGTTAAAACCCAACTCTACTGGTACTACATAGGAATTGACAGACGTCACGCTACTGTGTCACTTATGTGCATGGAAAATGCTTGGGAACAGACCACCTTGATCTACCACGTGAAGAAAGGGCTCCTGGCATTTCGTTCTAGAGAAAGCCCTGTAATTCACGTTATCGCAGCACTTACAGTGATCTAGCGGTCACTGAATTGTCCGTAGTAACACATAGCTCCGGCCATTCTTAGAGCAGACAGCACAGAGAGCTTGTGCAATCATTGCTCTAACTCTAGGAAACACACGGGACCCGGCATTACTCTAACTGCATCCCAATAACCATACTTAGAGAGGGTCGTTGTGAAACTGCTCGTGAAGACTCCATGGTGTACTTAAGGAGGGTTCACAAGGACCACTGTCCACACTTATCTTGATACTTTGACTCGTGGTTCAGGCTGGTACATCAACATGCTGTATATGTGGCAGTGACATAACGCACTCACCCAGTATGGGTAAAACATGACGTATGTTGAGTGTCTGTAGTAGCTTCCGGATGACATCAGCTGTCAATTCCCATGTGGATATGTGACACGTGATGATCTTCATGTACAGTTATATTCCATCACCATTACACGCCACCCCCGTCTTCATGCTTCGTAATCTTAATCAGTATCACTATATGCCATCATCCCCTTCATACGAACGTATTCTCTATCACTGTACAGTATTATAGTATGCCAATGCCATCACCCACTTCATGCACGGTTCTCTAGTACCACTATATGTCACCCCTTATAAGGAGCGCCCTTCCAGTTCAGTCCCGCACTCAGTAGCTGTCAAAGTGTGTTTTCATGCGATGATGGTGGTGATTGGTGGTGGTGCATTTGGTACGTATCGCGATCGTTTGATTTGCCTCAAATGAGCGTCACAACATTCAGAGCAAATCCTTCCATTTGAGCAATGAACTTCAACCTTGCAGTTGCTTATCTGTTATCATATAATTATATTGCGCATTCATATATTGCAATGTACGCATCGATTTCCAAATTCTTCACGTTCATAAGTTAAAGTATTCGTTCTGTAGTCTACGTTTAAACATGTTGATCTCAATTATCAATACAACAATCAGCAAAACACATTTCAGTATTTAGGTGTTAACTATCAGTTCATGAATCTAGTCGCGAAATCCTGAGTTGTCTGATCAGTTGTTTTGTTGTCATGTTGATCAATTAACAGCCATTATCGCTAGGCATTTGGATCAGCATAGCTATTGATTCTTATTCTCAAGACTGGTCGTCTAAACGAGAAAAAGATTCCTGGGACCATTTTGTATAAGGGCATGATCAATTTAGCAGACGGAAAGAGTGGCAAACATTTCAAAGTCTGACAATTTTAAAAGCATTCCATTCAAGGAATTGCTTGTTGCTTCAATGTTTGGAAGTCATCTTGTCTCCTTACCGTTGCCAAATATAGTACAAGGATTTCCATCAAATTAATCTGAGGCCATTAATTTCTACTATATGAGCCCTAGGAGAAAGAGCGGAGCTAAGTAATTCATCTTTGAACCCTTGCAATTTGGGAGCACGCGCGGCTCAGTTTATATTATGTCCAAACACATTCTCACTGTCTACTTGTTGATGAAGTAGGCAGTCTAATCCCAGCAGTTTACGAGACAGATAACTCTGAATTTTGCGTGATATTGATAATTTGTCAAAGTTATTCATCGAATTTCCTGAAATATCATGAGAATATTTGTTTGGACTCCTAATTAGTTTTAAACCATCATTATAAAATTATCGAGCGGGGAAACTCACTGATTTCCTTATCACCGTTCGTATTAAAAACTTGTCTGCCAGGTTGTCGATAGACTGGTTCTGGACTGTAAAACTGATGACTTGCCTAAACAGCCGATAAGGTACAAAAATTTAGCGCGTCTTTACTGATTTAAAGAAGCGGTGTGGTCGAAACTGAACCCTTCAATTCATTTCTTAGTTTTGTGTTAAAGTACTGGAGGTGAATAATTGATGTGTTGGTCAGCTTATTATCATGCGGTAATTTAATTGTCTGACTTTTCAACGATTACACAAGTGTCAAGTCGCACTTTTTGGCGTTTTCACTTGAATTATACTGGTCAGGCATTTTCATGTTCGGTTTTTTGATTTCTGATTCTGCCCTGTTAGTGTATTACATATTTTGGAAGCAAATTCTAACCTAAATCACAGTCTAGAAAACTTCCAACATTAATCTCAGTCTAAAAATAAGACAATTTGCACCATCATTTGATTACGTAGCCTGGTTCGTGTCAACTATATGGTTGAACTGAGGCATTTTGATCCCCTGCTAGTGCTACCACAGGCTACAGAGTAGCCTCCTGGGATCATTAAATGGGATTTCTGTACCACCACCATCGCACTCAGCCGGTGAGATTGAAGAGTCACTGGCACAAGCTGCAATGAGAGCCGATGTTAAAATACCGTGGAAATAGACGTCTGCCACCATCTCACTTCTCTTGTTCGCACCGTGGTCAGTTGAAAAGCATGCGATTGGCACCAGCTTTTCAACATTGCCTCAAATATCTTCACCTCATGAGCTATAACATGCCCAGGTATTTGACTTTTCAACTGCAGGCGTTAAGGAATCTGTCTAAGTCGGTGACAGTTCCCTACTCGGCTGCGGTATGTTGGTCACCTGGAACTGCAGCTTTTCAAACTGCAGGACAATGACTCGTATATAGGTGTCAATATAGGGGAGTGTGACGTCACTATGCACTGTACCAGGGTCCATGTCACAGAGCGGTCTCGTTAACAGCGGATTTAATTATCCAGTGTGTAATTAGTGATAAGGTGACAACGATGATTAGCAGTTGTTATATGCGACTTGTCACACTACCATGTACGTGCACATAGCGCGTCGCACATGACCCCACATGCGCATGATGAGAATTGCTGCAGGCCGATACTCACACACACACACATCCCGCGCCAGCTAATCCACTCTCCCTATAATTAGATTGGGGGAGGTGATGCAAGAGGGATCGTGAGTTAAACGCCAAGTGTTGAATCTGCTGATCCCTGTCAAGGAGAGAGATATATTGTAATGTTTGTATCTGCTTGTGTTAATACCCTCAACTCCCCTGCTCTGCCTGACACAGTTTTCAAACCATGTTGGGAGGGCACGCTGTGCCGGTCAGTCCATATCTCGTCTCTTTCTTTCTCATTCCTGTTCAATATATCTGCTGTAGATCATGCGCACTGCACCAATTAACAGTTCGGATAGCTGTTCTAACAAGCTAACAGTGCACTGTACGTAGCTTGTTAGGCTGTATATAACATAGCTGTTAATATAACATATGCCAAGGGAAGCCTGACTATCTCTTGGTGAAGGAGTGGTAATGGCACTGCCAGCAAGCTGTCCATTCTCCTGCACATGATGACCCTAGTGCTGGCCGCTCATACGGAGTGCACACTACTCACAAGCCGTGACGCGCCACACAACGCGATGTGGCAATGGTGGCATCCCCGCATTCCCCACTCAGCTACTACGGCATTGTTCATTTGTTAATATCTGTGCGGTATAATTTGCAGAGACTCGCACTCTACGTTCCGATTGTACAGTCATTATTTCTACCGTGTACGTTCCTCTGTGTACAGCAGTTATGTTGACCTACTTTCGTTTGTTGCATGGATTTTTACACTGTCGATTCCTGCATCTCACTGAGTGTACAGATCATAGGAATTCTGCCATAGTCAACTATCAATGTAGCGTGATCGTTAGTAAGTTAGGGGCCGGCGCCAGCTTTGCTCGCCCCTCGCAACTATTATAGGTGTGTACTATGACACTTAGTCTGGTGGTTCAAAAGCCGGGTGTTAGCCTACAGTGAGCTTTGAGTAGCTGTCTCCAGCTGGTCTTGGTTTAAGTTCTGAACCACTCATTTTGCTGTAACCACCCTCTTAAGTAGTGGTGGGAGAAACGGCTAACAACTTAACCGACACTCTTATTGTACCCTGTTCAATTCTCATATTACAAAAATCAACACATGTAGTCTTAAGTCTTTTTAATTTCATTGTCCTCCGTATAATAAGAACTACCTTCATTTATAGTTTGTGTTGGTATTTGGCTCGCCAGACTACTCCTTTTTCTCAGAATATTTGACAAAACCCAGGCTTACCTCTGTCTGAATAATTTGTGTGCTTGTTCCCATGACTTTCATCACGGTATTGTCGATTAGTATCAAAGCTTGTTTTTACTCCATACCATCTTGCCGTTGAAAAGTAATAATTGTTGCAGCAAATGACCGTGGTGCACAGCTGCTTGTAATCTGCTGCTGGAATGCAGCAGTCAGACCCTGGCACTGTAATAGCAGTTCCGATAGTGGAGATGGATATTCCATTTCTTGCTCTGAATTAGTTGAGAGCAGCTGCTATCCCACAGCTATAACACAGTCCATCTTGTATATTAGTGTGCTTTTTGACGCCGCTGATAATTTACTATGTGAATAGTGAATACGTGATCACTTTATCGTCCTTGCATTAGACAAGATTACCCTCCCTACCTATAAGGAAGCTTAAAGTTTTCCCTGTTAAAAGGGAATGAGGAAAAATAACCTGATTATTACACTCCGAAGTCCAACTACCGCTACTAGCGGCAGCCGCTAGTCACTTCACTGCAAAATCTGCATGAGAAACCTCATTCACCAGCTTCACATACGACATAATTCGACACCGGGCTAAGTGCCCCCAATAACCACACTCAACCCATACACAGCAATATACCACTCAGATTATAATGTCAGATGGGACACGCAGCACAACCACCAGTGGTAGCAGCAGAGATGATAGCAAGGCACTGCTGAATGGGGACCACAAGCACTACCCAGTGGAGCAGTCATGCCCACCCGACAACCACAAGCCTCTTCTGAGTGATATCAGCCAGGAATACGAGGTTTGGACACAAAATATAGGATCAATCCAGGAATTCAATATATGATCACTCACCAGTCCAGCTTGGGGCTCGATATTGTTGAAAACCTATAGTTTACTATGTATCCGAAGTATGGTGATTTGGCAGTCTCATTTCCCATACAACCTTGACATTTGCACAGGTGGATGATGTGTACAAGATCATGGGAACGAGGAGCAGAGCCACAGTCCTGATCTGCTTCCTGATAACCATATTTGGGGAGACGTTTGCCCCATTCGGCATTATAGCACCTCTACTTCAGGTGAAATACCGTCAACACGACACATTAATTGTACATATCATTATCTGTGTTTGACGAATTCAGCTACAACGATCCGGTCTGTAAGGTTTCGACTCTTTGTTTTACATGTCGAAAAGCAAGGATCTTTTTTGCCAGACTAGGCAAAACCGCTCTGTCTTGACTAAAGTTCAATTTTAATGTCCAGTTTCAAGGATATGTTGCCTTGTGCCTCCAGCCGTTATAGTTGTAAATTTAATCGACAACTATAACCCTCTGACCGTCTGTGTTGCAGGATGAGATGCCGAAAAGGACTTGTTTGTCAGAGAACTGTTCCGACAGCGATATCTGTAAAGTATCTCGGAGTTCTTGGGAGTGGGTGAACAGACACAGGTAGGATCAAGGAAATAGGAGGTGCTTATTATTAAAACCTAGAGTATCAGACTCAGTTCAGAGTTACTTTCTAGTAACTACCTTCCAGCTCGGGTGACCACACCCATTCCCTTATTACCTAACCTAATTACCTAATTGCCTAACCCCTCCTCTTCTCTCGCAGGACTATAATCAGTGAGTTTGAGCTGCAATGTGCAGAGTCAATGTACACTAACCTGGCCAGTGCTGTGTTCTTTGTGCCTGGTATGGCAGTGGGACTGTTAGTGGCAGGGTGAGTGTGAGGGAGTGAGGGTGAGTGGGGTGTGTACATGCACACCCCTGCACACCGTGATTAGGGATTATAGGGGTGTGCAGAAGGTCAGATTATATCCCTCCTCTCGATCCAGGCTGTTCCCATGGCAATTTTAAACACAGTGTTTCATTGACAACGCAGATTCTAGACCAGAATAATAGCATAATTGACCGACTGACAGCAAATAATATTCAAGAATATCATCCTGTTTAACAAATGCTAGCCAGTTGCAACTATTCTGATTTAACAATGTTTATGTAACATTGTTCTACTACTGGAAGCTGATAATATGAACTGGGACAGATACTGTGCTGATGCGTGATAATTGTAAAATGATCATAACCAGCCCAATTAGCACCAATTATGAGGAGTTAATTATCAGTTACTGGAATATATATTTATATATGCACTGTTAATTGACATTCTTCACGTGTCATCACTCTCCTGCAGGTACATGTCAGACAAACTTGGTCGGAAGATGACAAACATCATCCTGATGACTGGTTCAGCTGTCTCAGCATGTGCCATGGGATTCTCAGTCTCATTTGAGATGTATCTCACCTGCCAGACACTGTTAGGTGAGTATGAGAATAATCTCACCCGATACTCATATTCAGAGAGGAGTGAGGGGTTGTCACTTGCCATACTCATACCAGATATGAGGAAACAGTCGGTCTGGACCTCTTTCACGAACGTTATTTGATGCACTTAAAAATTATCTAAGTCAAAATTTGAGTACGCGGATGTTATTGTTTTCCCCATCACTCGATTGAGCGAACTGATAGGTGTTTAACATTGCATTACATAGGCAATTGGGGCACATCAACAAATACATACAAACACACACACACACAAACACACACACACACAGGGGGAACGGGAACCCATCTAAACTCCACCTTGTATCCCAAATCACGTGTATCAGCGTGCACGAAGTAGGCTCAGGACACAGTATACATTTCCGTGTATACCCAGTACCACTTCCCCTGATATTCTCAGATATACAAGGGTATACAATCAACAAACACGTGTGAGACAACACACTTTCTGTTGTACAAATAGGGCGTGTGCCCTGGCACTTGTTTACTGACACACGACTAACGTCCCACGTATTGAATTATATGCCGTCATCGTACAAAATACCTATGAAAGAACGGACAGTGGAAATTCCACTAGACAGCATTACCAACATACGGTCGGTTTTGAATTCAAGACGGTCTTGAGGTGTTACCCAGGCTTTACAATACAGTGTTACATTAGTGTATTACAGTGTTACTATGATGTTACTTGCAGTGTAACCATGATGTTACTATACAGTGTTACCATGACGTTACTATACAGTGTTACCATGACGTTACTATACAGTGTTACCATGATGTTATTATACAGTGTTACCATGATGTTACTATACAGTGTTACCATGCTGTTACTATACAGTGTTACCATGATGTTACTATACAGTGTTACCATTCTGTTACTACAGTTTTACGGGCTACCACTATCACCATGAGTGCATTCTACTCCTAATTCCAGGCTTCACACTGGGAGGGACAATGGTAACCAGAGTACTGTGGATGTTGGAGTTCGTACACGAGTCCATGCGACCCTACGCCTCTGCGATATCAGTGAGTATCGGATACAGGGCATTAGTGTATCATAGAGATTTGTAATGTTATTAGCTGCTCATTAGTGCCTGTATTATACACACGCCCTGGCCCCCTTGTGTGTGGGTATATCAGTTGTATACGTGAGATTCCAGCGTGTATTTAACAACCTAACAAGATGAACTGTCACAATGTGTGGGAAGAATGCCGACAGGATTATATGTTGTACAGGAAATTCAACTTCCGTTCTCTAAATCCCATCATTTCCAATTTCTCACTCCCTCATAACCCCCTCATATCAGACTCCCCAATTCCCCTATCTCCCTAATCCCCCTCAGGCACAATTCTTCTGTTTGGGAACAGCCCTGGTCCCACTAGCAGACTACTACATGCAGGACTGGAGAATGCTTGATTTCATCATTGCTGTCTACTCCATACTATGCGGTATGTAGTGTCAACATCGCAACACGATCTGAAACACGTGCATAATACAATCACCCTGACCCTAACACGTGATATTCACGTTCCTATATCACGGTGATACCCACTATACTACCCAGTGTTTGTGATCTTGTAATTCCTATATCGTGGTGATATCTCCCAGTGTTTGTGATGTTCTGGATACCGGAGAGTCCTCACTGGCTAGTTGCCAACAACAAAACCAAACAACTCCACAAAACCATGCAGAGATTGATTGATCTCAACAAGTCAAAACTGAATCTCAAGGTACAGAATCCTCAGCTTATGTAGCGTGCCCACACGTTACTGAAACGATGTATTGTGTACCTAGTAGTACTATACAAATGATGTACGCTGCACAATGCGTAGTGTACATCGTATTCATGCACAATATACACTGTACATTGTACAATGTACATAATACTTATTACATTGTAGAACGTACATCATACCATGTACATTGTTCATCATAGGGATCATACCACGTACATAGTACATTTTTCCCAGGACATAAAGATTATCGCAGTTCCAAAACACAAGGAATCAGGGAACATCTGCATCATATTCTCGGACATCAGAACACTGTTCATTGTACTAGGACTGATATACCAGTGGTTCCTAACCAGTTTCCTCTACTACGGGTTTTTCCACATGGTGGGCACGCTCAACGGAACAGCTCACTGGAATATCGCTATCATGGGAATACTAGAGGTTACCATACTGAGATCCATAGTGATATTTGACCAATTGATACGTTTCTACAATTTGCGCAGTTTTGTGACCCCCTTACATTGTATCCTCACATTAAGACACCATGGTAACCCTAGCATGATACCATGGTGACCCTATCATGGTACACCATGGTAACCCTAGCATGGTACACCATGGTAACCTTAGCATGGTACACCATGGTAACCCTATCATGGTACACCATGGTAACCATGGCAATCTCTCAGTGTAAGACCATGACCACTCCCCCCGCAGGGCCCCTGTCTGATTGTAGCTGGACTGGTCACGACCAAGCTGGGCAGGAAGAAGACCATGATGTCACTGCTCGTCATAGTGATCATCACGTGTCTTGTCTCACTGTCAAACATATCCATTTCCACGGGATGGGACCTCAGGTATACGACACATGTTACAAATACCATCATGTACACTGTATAGTGTATACAGTGTAGATCATGTATACTTGTACACTGTAACGGATGTACAGTGTACACTGTACTCTATACACACTGTTAACAGGACGTCACTCCTGTGTAATACTGTAAACAGGACAGGTCCCCCTGTGTCACACGTGAACAGTTGAGTCCGTTTGTTTTCCTGCACACCACTACGTGCGTATGAGCAATGAGCAATGAGCAATGAGCATTGACCACATGCCAAAAGCCACTCAGGCACATCTTGTGGCCTTCATGAACGGAAAGCTGATCATTGGGATCACATTCGAGTTGGTGTCTAATGTGTACAACGGATGAACAATACCTCCTATAACATGTCTAGATCAACACTCTATGAGATGTACAATGTTAAACAAGGTGATGACAGAAATCTCAACTGACAAATGCTTTCCAATTTTCAGGCGGATTTTCTCACTAATAGGTTCGAAAGCGGGTAGTGGCCCCATGTTCTTCGTTGTCTACATCATAACTCTTGAGGTGAGGATTCTCATCGGGTGATGTCATGTTCCTAATTATCTAATTATCACAATGACACATTATCCCACGCAGCCCTGCATTTACATCATTGTGTAGACTGTTATATCAGGCAGCTAGCAGGAATGTTAAAATACTACAAAACGTTCTATTTTCAGACGATGCCCACATCAATCAGATCAATAGGAATGTGCACGTGCAGCCTCGTTGCGCGGCTCGGTGCAGCCTCCCCTCCCTTCTTCCTAGACCTGTGTCTGTCAGTGCAGGGAACACTGCCCAACCTACACTACCTGGTGTACATAGCACTATGTGTCGTGGGGGTGGTAATCACGTGGTTCCTCCCTGAGACCAAGGGTACCACCCTCAAACAAACACTTGCAGCAAGTGATGCCATCAAACGTACCAGAGTAAACGTACCTGACGTACCATCATGCCCGCCAATGAACACTGACAAACCTGTCAAGAAAAGTGGTGATCCTCTATCTAAGGATAAACCTACCTTTGATAATTTAAATCTAGTGAAAGAGGAGGAGTCAGTAAATGGATCATATCTCAGTAGGACAAACCATTCAGATGATCTTATCTAGAGATTATTCAGTATTTGACATAGCTGTTGATGTTGTTATTATGTTTTATTATTTGATATTGACAGATAAATTTTGAATTTATGTATATCATTGTTAATTAAGTTTCCATTCAGGTTTATTGAAATACAGATTTTTCTTGTAAAACTTTTGCTGCTATCTTTAAAAAAGTTGCTCCTTTGGAAGCAAGATGAATGATTCCATTTCAAGAAGTGTTGAAAACCGCTGCTTTTGAGAGCAAAATTCTTATATTAATTGACGAATTTTCAATTTTTGAGAAATATGTATCTTTTCTGTCATGTTATGACCAATTTTCTTAATAGGACGACAACCGCTGTGACGAAATTTGTGGTGAACTCTTGAAAATTCAGATTGGGGTCTTGTAAACGTATTCTGAGTTGCAACATACAGTACCGAGCAATATTAGGTTAATTTTAAAACTCATATAACTGTTCGAACTCGTCTACCTCTCTGCATGAGTCTCCCAGCCTATTTTCAGGTGGTGTTGTTGTCAGGTTGTGTGGTTGTCAGGACTGACAACACATCAGGCGTATCAGGTGGCTTCCTTGAACTGCGCCATCGGGTCTGCGGTCATGTGTTTGCGGAGCTTGTACGCCTCCATTTCCTCCTCAGTTGGCGCCCCACTGTCCTCTATCATGGAATTGTAATTCCTCTTCCGCTCATCGGATCCTGCTGCCGCTTCTTCGGCCGCTTTGGCGTCTATTTGGGCAAGAACCTGCAATAAGACGTGTGATTACAGGTCCCTATATCAACCGTGATGTGGACTGTGGAGTCCTTTCATTATAACAAAGTCAGGTCAGTTTATCTCTGGATTCTTTTAGGTTATAGCCACCTTCTTTAGCCTCTCCTCCCTAGCCAGAGGATTCTCCCTCTCTTCCTGGAGTTTCTGTTTCTGTTTCTTCCTTTCCTCCACCATCCTTTCCTTATGCATCTGCAAGTTACAGAAAATGAACAAAACCGGGGATACTGATGACTACCACTTCCCTCATTAACGAGCAGATTGCGCTCACAATTCACTCAACATCTACCCACCTCAATGAGAGGCCTGCTCCTATCGAGCTGGTTCGTGGCATCCTCCTCCTCCCCCTCCTCCCCCCGCTGCTGTGGCACATCTGCTCCCGTCCTGGCCACACTTCCCGTGCAGTACGCCTGCTTCTCCACCGCTTTGCAGCACTTGTACCCCCACTTTCCCGCCTTGAAGTACGAACCGTACACGGTGGTGTGCCCGTTCACATGCACGTCCTCTTGGTACTTCGATTTTGGGACAACCCTCTCCTGACCTGAAGGTTTGGGGTGGAAATGAAGCAGGGGGGGGGCTACAAATTGAGTCCATTCCAAGCACTACCTACCACAGAGCACGCGGTACTACATGGAACAACGTGGCGTCGGAGAGTCTGTGAGTCACGTGTCAGACATCACATATGTCGATCAACACTTCAATTACCAAAGTTATTACAAGTTGTTATGAGTTGCTACATTGCTATAGTCATTACGTTCGTTGAATTAGTTCAGAGATCAAACAAAACTGCTACGAACCTTTAACGATTTTGCCAGTCCGCGAGTACTCGACATATTCCTCGGTCGCCGAGAAGAGAAGTTCCTTGGGTGGTGCTTTGAGGTGGGCTTCTCCGCCGTATTTCTCCACTATCGACTTGCTTACCTGCCACACACACACACAATATTGTTGTCAGACATTGGGGCAATTATTATATGTCCCACGAGATAGTGGGAGAACTAGTCTGGAGAAATGGCTGTGATGAGCTTGTATTGGGTGATTATCTTTGTTAACGCCAAGGTCAGGCAATTGAAACCTCATGAGACATTTGACTTTACCCAATTAAACTAAGACTGGCCACTTTATTACCTGGGCAGCATACGTTTTTGATAGTTTTTGAATGTAATATGTATCCATACTCTTCCATTGTTACATACAATCACACTTTGCTTATGCTACGTCAGTTACCCCTACAATGTGTATCAGCTTGAGATGTATATAATAGGAAAAATAGAATTGAATAATTGTCATGAGGTTCTGGTACACACCATTGTACATCGTACGACGTGCACAATCGCAACTGGTGTAGACTTGTATTTTACCTAGAGCAGTGATTGTAATCGTCAGTTATCGAATATTGGATTCACCGGCGAATAGCGATTCATTGATTTTACTGTACCACAGCCGGTAGTTATTGTTGTATATGAGCAATGAGCATCATGGGATCCCCACTCGAGTCATGTGAAGCCAACATCCATGATGAGTTGACATTAACCTCACTAATCACTATATTTCTCTCTCAGCAGTACTATGTTTTGACAGATCTGCCAGCTTCGTAGCGTATGGAATCATGGCACGTTTGCACTTGAGGAATGTGGTGAAGAACTGCTGTATTGGTATTATCTTGTGTCTCATTTTCATAGAAATCATTTACGTCAGACACGATAATATCAATACTATTGAATGCTTCTCACCGCAGAAATCAGAACCCAAAACCCAATCGAACTCGCTGAACTTGTATTTCGAAACTCCAGTCAGTCAGAACCTCCGGGCAGAAGCCCAGGCAAAAGTCCTATACGGGTCGAAAATCAAGCAACTTGATGCAGATTTTTTCAACGCCCGGGAAGGATATAACGAATCGTACCTGGACTCGATACCCTTTGTCCGTAACAACATTCCCGACTTCAGACCGGGAGAGTGTGCAAGTTTGTCGTATCCGAGGAGTGGAGCGAACGTATCGGTTATTATCAACTATCATAACGAGTTATTATCGCTCCTCCTACGCGCCGTGTACAGTGTGATCCGGGCTATACCTCCGCACAACTTCCACGAGATGATCCTGATTGATGATGGGAGCGACCTGAGACAATTCCCTCATCTGAGAACGATACACCGGCTCACAGATTCGTTCAATGTGAGAGTGAGACATGTCCGCTTCAACGAGAACAAGGGTCTCATCTACAGCAGGAGATTCGGCTGTAAAACCGCCACCGGAGACACTGTTCTCGTACTGGACAGTCATGTGGAGCTCCAGACTGGTTTCCTCGAACCACTCCTGGCGATAACCGACCAGAACTATAAGTCCATTGCGTCGCCTACAATCCAGTTCTTGGACACGTTAGGCGAGGGGCGGGTGTGGTCACCTAACCGAACACAGCTCGCGTTCGACCCCTACTTAACCTGGATATTCCTCCCTGTTGAGGTGGGATATACCCCTTTCCACGGTGCTTCCATCTTGGGAGGAGCATTTGTTGCCACGAAACGTTTCCTCCACGAAGTGGACTACTTCGGTCGCGGTATGGAAGGGTGGGGCTATGAGAATATGGAGGTTTCCCTCAAAGCGTGGATGTGTGGTGGTGAGGTGTTCTACGTGCCGTGTTCACAAGTTCTGCACTATAACGCCAAGCGACCGCCTATGTCCCATGGAGATCGACAAAAACCCAAGTTCTACCTCCAGAACGCGGCTATTGTTATAAAGTCCTACTTTCCTGATCACAGTTTTCAGGATTACGCTCTGGAAACTGGTCTTGAGAACAAGCTGAACGTGTTTAACATTGAGGATCACAAGAAAGCTATACGGAAAAACAAGTACTCCCTACAGAGGAACAACTGCACGCGCGACTTCCCGTGGATACGACACAAAGTTATGCCGGAAGTGGAATCATTCGACGGGGACACTCTCATTGCACACACTGTCAAAGTGGACAGTGACTGTGTGCACTTGACCCGGAACCCTGACGACAACACATGGACAGCAAGGATAGAGAAATGTGGGAAACCTGTCTCCATTAGGAGTAACTTGAGGCTGACCATATGGAATGAGCTCAGGTTCTACGATAGGTTTTGTCTCGACTGGGGATATTCGCCGCTCAAATTCGTCAAGTGCCACAGCCAAGGTGGTAATCAGAAGGTGATATATCGGAACAATCTGTTGCGGGGTATTAATAACAAATGCCTAGTACGGTGTGGCGAGAAGGGTATATTGGATAGTGGCCCGTGTAAACCTGATCCACAATCGAACTGTACTCTGGCAAACGTTAGTTTTGATGTTGTGTACGGATATGAGAAAAACTTAAGTTAAAAGTTAAGAAAATAACAAAAAATCTCAAGCATACCACTGTTTTTCAGTTAAACTGATGTGTGTGCACATATTTGAAGGGTTCATAGATGATATTTGAGACTTTTTTTACTATGGGTTTGTTTCGTTAAACTTGACCAAGGTCCGATGGAGGCCAGTGGTGGATGTATGTGTCATCTACATCAATGAATGGTTTAATATTTTCATGATTCAGAAGTAAACCAAACATGCATACCTCGTTTTTGAATTCGTCTTTTCTCTTCACGTATTCTTGATGCAGGAGCGCTGCTTTTGTCGGCTCTGCCTAGAAACAATAAACTGTGATGTACCGTGCAGGTGCGTGGATATATGAAAACAACACGGAGTTAACTTAGCGCTAATGACACAGATAGGAGGTGCAGACCTGTAGATGGACATTTGATCCCCTCTGACCGGCTTCCCACGAGAAAAGCTGTAACTTGGTGATTTCCTTCACTTGCCCCGTCGATCTGACAAAGTTCTCGCCAGCAAACGACAACCTGGACACCCCGTGAATAGTGGATGACGTAACGGATTAGACAGAGAAAGTGAACTCGACGGATTGGAACTTACTCTGAAGGTTTCTTGTGAGCTAGGTCTTTCAGGGGGTTATCTCTCATGGACCTCGACTTTGGATCGTAGTGAGCTGAATGCTCGTTGAGGTTCAACAGATACTGAAATGGAACATATTTAAGTCAACAGCAAAAGTGTCAGTTTTCAGATGAGTCACCAACACGATTAATTAGTTGGTTATTTTAGTCGAGATGCAATGCTATGATGGCAGAAAGAGCTGAAATAATCATAGCTAAGAAGAAATCATCATAGCTACATTTGCGCGCTAAGAACGTTCGTACCAACTGGTATCGTGACGCAAAGAATGTAACGCAGCATCTATCGCGCGTTACATATACAACACACTAATAATTGTGACATGTGGCACACTATAATGTGTGACAATTAGTCAGTCATTGTTCTACTGGACAGCTGCTGAAAAGAATACATCCGTGATAATGCCAAATAAAGACGGAAGAGTGTAGATCATGACAAATTTCTACATGACTCCTACCTTCGCAGTATCCTCACGGATCCTAAGGTTTCTGACAGTTTGCCGCTTCTTATTGTCAAATTTCGTACCGGGCATGTTTGCTCCCTCTGTGTACTTGTACTCATCTTCCTCATCTCCCTCACTAATAGCAATAGAGTCGGTAAAATGTATTCTAAGACTAAGTTATAGATATTCAAGAGTAATCAGTAACACCGAACAAAGGTACCAAATGGAAAAACCAGACTTTTATTATAGTCCAACCTGTCACTTTTCGATTCAGTCTCTTGTCGTATTCTCTCATTCTTATTCAATGACTCAGCTTTGAGCTGTTGCTTCACTCTCTCCACTTTATCAAACTCCTCCAATATCTCGTCATGGGCTGTAGTGTCGTACCCTATCCATCTATCACGCTTACCCTCAAAATCCAGGTTAGGGGTTTCCTGAAGACAAGGATTCAAATGTACCGGCAACTCCCAATGACTGACGGGAGATCATATATCCCAGATTGTATCACACGAATGATATAGGTTACAGCATGCTGGAATGAATAATGAATCCTAACCGGTATGAACTCATCAGGAGCAAAGTCCTTGCCGGTCCAGCGAGCTCCGACTTTCCTAGGCTTCTCCAAACAATCGATCCTCTTGTGTGTTATGGCCCCACAGTTTGTACACGCCCCCTTCCGGAATTTGGTAGCTGTTTTCTGCAAATAGATCGTCAACCAATATTGTTTCCTGCAAGGTGCACCAGCCACCAGACATAAAGGGAAATATACAGTACACAAACATCAAATCCATTACTTGACAGCTGTCAAATGATAGAAATGAATTATTTTCGCTTTTACTCACATTGGTAACACCTTTACGATAGATTTTACCAACGTCGTCAAACGTCTTGACAGTTTCCGGTTGAGTTCTCTGATGTGTCAGAGTCGGTCTGGAGAAATAACATTTTTTGTTACTATTCATGAAATAGAAAGCATGTTGACCCTGATCGACAGCAGTCGCCGAAATGACAAGTTCTCCCGAAACGGCTAGAAATTCATTCCCAAACTTACCCCTCCATCTGGAGGTACCATGGGGAGTCCTTGATGTACTGGGGGATGTGAGGGTTGATGTCCCTGAGAGTGAGAGAGAGGTGTTATTGGGGTGCACAGGATAGAGGTGTTATTGGGTGTCTAATGAACACTGCTTACTGTTTAAATTGTCAGGGATATGGTTTTGTCAGCGGTTTGAGAAGTCATACTATATGAACGTCACAGATTCAATACGGATTGATGAGATGAGAATGCTCAAAATACAATAGAAAAGTTGCTAAATCTATGTCATATCAAAGTAAATTGCATTGTATCCATGAGGGCAACAACTCACACTCCAAATTCATCCTGTTCAGCAGGTTCTAATCCAGATTTCCTGGCTTCATCCAGCTCCTTCTGTTTCCTGTAGTCATCTCTGTTCTTCTTAGGTGGTCCATCTTCCTTTACTTCTGTCATTGCTACTCTCTGTCATGATAGGTGGAAATTTATATTTCAGTAGTTTTTAAATTTGAAACAGTTAGTGAAAGTAAATTTTAGTGAAAGTTAGTGAAAATAAATTTTCAGATGGCAGTAAATAATGATAATGAAACTGTCGTACGATTCCGATGGGTTTCGAATTTGAACTAAAAATCAGAATTGAATATGTAGGTACTGTATACTGTGTATAGTCGTGAATTAAGTATCCATCAAAACATGATAAAAGTAAGAAAGCACAACGATTCCCAATAAACTCAATACTTCAATAAAATGATCAAGCACAATTCATTGAAGCCTAGTTAAATGCACCTGCCACCATTGACAAAGATTTATTGTTTTTCATTAGCTTGTCAAAATGCTAATCAAAGCCCGTGCGAAGTTTATTTCTGAGATAGTTTCTCCACAAGACAGCTGTTCTGTTGGTTATATTCTTACACCAAATCCATGACTTGTCAGACATCATCATGAGAAGGAGCTTATCAGGGCTAAGATATAGAGAACTGAGAGAAAGAGAAGACCAAGGTACACATTTCCAGACACTGATGCGGTGAGGGACATGGCAATGAGCCAACAACAGAACAATATGAGACCCAGGAGAGGTAGAAGGATACCTGAATTGAGGGGACAGTGAGTTTTCACAGCAACACTAGCAAAGTTCATTATTCATTCTTTCATAAGCTTACCAGAAATATCAAATTCATCTTGAGATGGGGCTCCTAGATTGGAGTTGGTGCTGGCTGACTGTTGGGAGGGCTGTGATATCTGACAAATGAGGGTAGCTGGATTATCCAATGTAAATTCTGAAAGTGGGGAGGTATCAGGACGAAGAAGATGGCCCTGGTATACCATGTGCACACGCTGACCTTCATCAAGCACCCTCTGGAAGCAGTACCTGTAACACAAAAACAAACATATTACTCCATCTGAAATGTGGAATACGGGTGGCTCAAGGAAAGAAAATAATAGTTGATTAAACTTCTATGATGCAGTGGCACATCAGTTGAAATATCAATGCACAGGAGTGCCACAAAAACCAATAAGCAACAAAGCAATGTCATAGAATGTATATCATATCTTCACTCACTTTTTAAGGTCTAGAAGAGTTTTATTTTCTGGCACAAATACAGTTCTGGAGTTCTCTCTATATTTTACAGTTATTTCTATTGAATTTTCACTTGGCTCATCATAACTTCCTCTTCTACCAAGATCAAACAAGCTATTACTGTCAGTCCTGTTTTGAGGCCTCTGGAATGTTTTAGATAATCAATAATCATTGGCAAGGATACATTGTCATAGGAACATATTTTCCTGGCATGTCTATTATTAACTTGATTACCTAAATGATAACTTCATCCATCACATATTTACCTCTGTCTGTGATTCCTGGGCACTTTGTTGCTGAGCAACATTTTGGAGTGTTGATGCTGGATGCCACGAATTGATGAATTTGTAGATTGAGAATGCCAAAAGTCCAGAAAGTAGAACAAAACATGCTGTCACCTCATTCCCAATGCCTTCAATCCACTGATCCATCAAGTGTACTGTTACTCATTCAGACTAAAGAAATATTTGGGGCGATTCATAAAAGAAGTCAAGCCAATTCAACTCAAGTTTTGGAATACATTCTTAAATAAATGAATAAATAAAATTTTTTGCCTTCAGGCAACTCTATTATGACATTTCACTCGTCGTCAATTTTATTCATTGAATTATGTACCCACACAGGGTACTCACTACGAAACTANGTTACTCATTCAGACTAAAGAAATATTTGGGGCCATTCATAAAAGAAGTCAAGCCAATTCAACTCATGTTTTGGAATACATTCTTCATTTCAATTCATAAAACAGCAAAACTTCAGTTCATATGTGCTCAGCTTGACTTCACCTAACTTCTGTTGGATTCAGTTGGATTCTAAGTCATGCTGTGTATTCATAAATCAATAATAATTATAAATTGAACTTTTATATTATAGTGGCACATCAACTTATATTAATGCACAGCTGTGCCACGAAAACAAATCGTCAACAAAAAACTTTGGCAGTGCATGCCCATGTTAACTAAAAGTTCACATAAAATCGAGCGATAAAATTGATACCAAATAGAATTCATTGTTGAAAAGTGTAGGGCCAGTAGAACAGGGTACACACCAGCATTTACAAGCTATACATTGAAAGCTTTCTTGAAGTACATAGAATAGTACGAAATATGTGTACTCATGGTGTAAAAAACATATGTAAAAGCTTAAAAGTGCCAAAAATGGACAGCTTATATTTCAGCCTCTGTTAAGAATTTGGTCCAAAAATTGCTGAGATATGTAACAGCAGTGCATTAACACAGAATGGTCACAGAATAAGCCTTGGTACAACTCCAATACACATCCAAAATCCAAGCCCAGCCAGTCAAAATCCATGCAAGTCAGTGCAAAACACTGCTAGTCACATGAATATAGAATAGAATGTTTTTGACAGAAGATCAACTCAAATATTCAGTGCCAATCTCAAACAGTTGTATCATTGTTAAGTAACCTTTTTTCAAGGTACCCAAATTAAGAACTTCCTTATTTTAAACAGTCCTGTGAATTACAACATACAAAACAACATAAGATTTTATTAACTTAAAACTATGTAATAATTTAAGCTATAGTGAAAATGAAATACACAAAATTTAAAAAGTTTATTTGGTTAAGTTAAATTGATATTGATACCTTTCTTCTTAGCAATGGAAGGATTTTCAACAAGAAAATTATTAAACTTTTCCTTGTTATTCAAGTAATTAGGTCCTTCTATCCTATCAATGATTAACTTAGATACTTCCCAATAGTTGCGGTAAGATGATTCTTTACTCTGACTCTTGAAAATGTCTAGGTTAGATTTAAATGTATTGACATTCTCAGAGTTCTTCACGAAAACTGGTAACTTGTTCCAATAATTTCGTATACATTCTGGCAGGAACTTAGATATCAGATCACAAATACTCTTGTTACTATTCAGACCTTTGCCAACAATATTAAGACCAGACCTGCTCAATTGAAATAAGTGACTACCATACTTCACTTTACCTTTAACAATTTTGAACGTTTCAATAAGGTCACCAACAATGCATTGTCACCAACAATGCAAGTTCTGTGAAAACTCGAGTTTTGTGAAAACATGTCAAGAAAATTGTGGTTTTTGTCAGCAAAAGTCGCTGATGAACCATGATATACTGATCTAACCAGTCAATCAGGGTAGCTTATTTGCGAGCCGCGAAGAATAATTCTCGACAGGGGATGATCATCGATAGCCAAGGACTAGACCGGTCTGATCGATCGATGATAACGACCCTGGCCTGTCCGGGCCGCGAGTGTTCCCGCGCTGCAACCCAAATACTCCACGCGCAGAGCAAAATAAGAGGCGCGCAACGACGCAACGTGTGCACATCTCACGTCTGTCGAGATTCAACAATTCCGCTGCGCACGGCCCGGCGCGCAAAGTTATATAAAACTTAATTGTTCATAATATCATGTCAGATCGTCAGACGGATTTGTGCACACGTTACGCGCGACGCCCGCCCACTTCTCGCGTCGGTGATCCGTGATCTGAAAAGTCGGAGGTCGCAGCTTGCGGAGTATTTCATATTTCAATTTGTCCTGTGGAGAATTCTATTTCTCAGACGCAAATTCATTCTCTCAACTTTTGTCGACTGAGCTGCAGATCCTGTCTAATTCCATGTCGATTGTCTAGAATTTAGTTTCGCGCACTCAATTGCTTGATTGTAGTCGATTTCACCCTACCCTTGCTGTCGGGATTTTATCCCTGGCAAGATTGAAAATCGCGCGCACCGACGGTAGGCAGTAGGGTAAAATTGAAAATCCTACAATCAATTGCTGAAAGTGATTCAGATTAGGCTAATAGGTTATCAACTTTGAACTTCTGTTAATCATATTCATAATGTGTAACACTGTAACACTAACAGTAACAGAGTGGTCTGTGAGTGTGCGAAACCCAGGTTAGATTCTTTGTTTAACATGAACAATGATAACAATAACATTGCCATACACAGTATCACTATCAGTACAGCATGAGCAGGGATGAAGTTGTCATCTGCAATCTTGTCAGACAAAATCTGACAAGGATGAAGGATCTCCATCACGTTCGCCACTCGCCAGGCTAGGCACATAACCAGTAGTTACTGGTCCAGTAACCACTCTGTCAGTGCACATGTAAATGTCATGATCAAAGTCGATTTTAAATTGCAATGTCGCGTCCGGCATTGCGTTGCAAAATCAAAAATGCAGCTTGAGCTAGAGACTATACTTTAACTTAGAGTATACTTAGTGCAACTGCAAGTTCATTACTTAATCGCAATGTACATTATCCAGGACTGAGGACACTGATAGTGATATTCGAACTCATAACTGTGTCTCATCCGTGACTTGGCAGATGCCCAGTGAACATGTTCAGAGCTAGATGTTTGTTGATTCACATGTCTACAATGTACGTATAGCAAGCATATTAACATACACCACCACACCGGCCTACCAATCTCATTTTATTCGCCAAAATTAGAAAATTGTCATGCAGATTTCATTTATTGCTGATCGTCATTCTATACAATCATGCAGTTCCTTTATCATATTCATTTTGAATGTTTTGTCCACACTGCACACGGACTCTTGACTTAAAGAGTATATCTAACTGATCACGAGAAACTTCGCTGTTCCTTGTCACAACTTCAAGTCCTAAAAGTGATCGATCGCATGCTTCTCCACCATCTACAATCTGTCAAGCAACAATGAAACAGTTACTGAACACAACGCTTGGTTGCCATGGTTACACACTGGATGTAGAAGCAGGCTCGGCGGAGGGAGTTCTCATTGTGATCCTGGTGGGAGCAGTGCTCGGTGTCTGTGTGGTGTTCGTTATTCTGAGGAAATTCGGAGGAGAGATGCCCCAATCAACGTGCTACTACTCACTCCTCTTCGCTCTTATTGATCTAGCAAGATGTAAGGGAACTGTGTGAACGTGTCTGAACTTTCCAATTCTAGTTCTACATGAAGATCATCTGCGTACATCTGAACAATTCACGTTTGTTTCAGCATTCCTGGTTATTCTTCCCGCCATTATTCGTCTCCGACAGGAAGAGGTATCGCGGAGAGAGATTGTGAGATGATCAAATCCCGCACCATCACCCATTACCACCCGCTCCATCACCCACTACCACCCGCTCCATCACCCATTACCACCCGCT
>CAMPET010000100.1:218345-249621 GCA_946803715.1 Beroe ovata
CTATCATACATTATCTGTGAGATATCTTAACAGAGATAACCTCATTTACACCAACACAAATACACACACACACACACACACACACACACACACACACACACACACACACACAGAGTTAGGTCATGACGTAGGTCATGACGTGTCAGAGTTAGGTCATGACGTAACTCTCACCCCAGAGCTCCCGCAGTTGATGTCACGTACACAGAGCTGGGATACACGTGTACTGAGTCAGACAACACCACAGTAGCATCACAGAGCAACACGTCGTGTTGGATACCACTCTGCTATGATGAGATGATAGGGTGGTGTACTTCGAGGACAAAATCTTTCGGCAACACAGGTACATTACTTTCTCTGTTGTATAGTGTGAGCGTTATTGTCTGCAGTTATTGAGTCACATTGTTGATGATTCAGGAGTTTCGAGTAGCGGAATGTTCCTATGTCAAGCCCAGATTGTCACATGTCTGTTTCTCATAGCAGTTGTAGCTCTACAGGTAAAGACATTCAGCTAGACATCAACTAGACATCCAACTACTCAGAACATCCATGATTTCCCAACAGCAGATACATTCTTCTATCGAATTGACTCAACCAAATTCACAATCTCACGACATGAACATGCTTTGTCAGAGTGGTCACACGAAGTACATCAAATCCTATCAAGATAAGACTCCGGAGGGTTCCTACTTCCAGATTCTATTTGCAATCAACTCCTGGTAGGGTAGAGCTGATCAAGACAGCATAAATGGTCGCTGAATTACATACATATTCTTCACACCTGGCACCTATTCCAGGTGCTATATTCTTGACACCTGACACCTATCCCAGGTGTTACGTTCCCTCTGTTATCGCAACGCTGATGGACACATTCTCTGACTCAGTCCTGCCCCGATCATACTACACACAATACTACATATACGTTTACGTCATCCAGTAAGTTCAATCTATGCTCAGTGCGTTGTTGTGCGAGTTTCTGAACTCGCAACCATTGGCTCATGGATCACTTATGAATTGACTTATAAATCCCTGACTCATGAATCACCACCCCTCGCCAGATTGGTCCCCTGCATGTGTAACGCTGTTCCCCTGGTCATAGCTTACCGACACCTGCTATCGGATACAGATGACACCCATGACACCGACTACACGTCAATCAGGAAGAGAACTAGCAGTGAGGTAGCACCTGCACCAGACAAACTGACACCTGATGCAGGGATGTATCACATGTCACCTATAACCGGACTACCAGCTCCGATACTAGTGACGTCACGTGATCAGTCACGAGCCACCATGTCACCTGGCATCAAGTCACGTGGTTCCACGTTACCTGGCAACGAGCCAGGGCCGAGCCTGGTGCGGTGTGTTTCGCCCTCTGAATCTGTTGGAATCACTCCAGATTACGCAAACTCAGACACGGCATCACACTGAGATGAAAAGAGAGATGACTGTGTAGCTGACACCCCGCTTCACCATCTACTGTTCAGTTTTATTCAGTTCCACGATAGGTCTACAGGACCAACCGCCAACAACTGGTAGTGAAATGAGTTTGCTAAGAGACATGCATGGTTTTCTGACCATTGTATGGACATTGGACATACCATACTCATTGCGGCGATATAGTGGAACAATTTGATGAGTCATGTTCAAGGTGTAATATCGAGAAGTATCACGATTATACAAGACAAATACTGCTTACAAGACACTAACCGATTATTTAACTTTCAAAAGTTTTAAAAAGATGAATTGGTAAATAACATAAGTAATTCAAATATAAACTTGAAGCAGATATAGATGAGATGTGTGTACACTGTACTACTGAGGGTAAAATATTTCGTTACCTAAGGGGAGCCTGGCAAGTATGAGGAGAATTGTGAGGATAAGGCGGATGATATAGCTCAAACAGAGTCTGAATTATTGAACTCCGTCGAATATTGAATAAAACAAAATTGAAAAGTTCGTTACTTTTGCTGTGTTTCATTCAGTAACCCGATGTTTAGGCAGAATAACATACTATACTACGAAACGTCATACTGTATACATCATTGTATCATTATAAGATTGCTGATGGTGACATACCAGTACTTTGTTTGATAGATTGGATCAGTTCGTTGCACTAACACTGAACCTGTATATTCCACAAGGAGCTGTAACATGACATTCTTGCTAGTAGATCGTCAGCTGATGGTTCTCAGCCGCACTGAAATGTGATACATTAAGACGTCATGCAATACAAACAATCATATTCACGACTAGGCTATATACTCATGAGAGAACAGTGCTACTCAAAACTGGGGTCCTTTCCAAAACAGACTCAAGTCAAAAACTGGCTGTTATAAAAAGTAAATTGCAAATTTATCTCTTTCTTAACGCGAGTCTGTTTCTGAAAGGACCCCTCATATCATATCGAGTATTGGTAATTACGTCTGATCGAGCATGGCTGTAGGGGAGATGTCTGTGTCTTGGGAGACTGTGGTGTTCCTAACTCTCTCCCTGTCTGGATTCTCCTTCTTTACTTTCTTAGACGGGGACTTGCCATACTCCTGAGAGAGGGAGATGGGAAGTAAGATACGTGATCCCAAAACCCTGTGCTAAATTACAATGCATAGCATCATTAGTGGTTTTATTATTATTTTTATTATTGTTCAATGATTTATTGATAACGGCTTTACTACGCATTAACAATGTTTTAATCTGATAATGGGTGCCGACTTACTGATTCTTCAAACAGACTGGTTCGTTTACTGGCCAGGTTTTCACTTCTGATCATGTCACGTACCTGTGCCCTGAAATGAGGATTCTATTTTAGCACAAAATTTGTTCTGCTTGGCGTTAATATCAACTTCATCTTCACTCTCTCTGACGATGTACTCAAATCTCCCGTGATTGTAAGGGGATATTTGTGAAGAGAATCAGAGAGAAGTTTTGGATGTTAGGGTCACAACACTTGTTTGAGGCACTTACACACAAAAGCTATTAGAGCGGGAAATGCGCGCGTGTAAGACGCGCACTCACCCGATACTAACACATCACTGAAAATTCGTTCAGATATCGCGCCAATCTAGTGCCATACTTATACAAAGCCCACAATTCCTGCCAATCCGATGTGTATAATGACTCACCATGACCATTCGAATTTCACAAATGATAAGCAACTTACACAGTTCGCGACTTAATCTGATCACTAATTTTGTCGATGTCATCGGAGAATCGAGAAAGCGCGTCTTTAAGGAGCTTCAACTCGTCGTGTGTCCACCTAGACCCACTGCAATGAGAGAATCGTACTAAAATTAGTTGTCAAAAGCTGCATTACTTCGGGTATTTATTACGTGTTTTCATTGTAGATCAAGACTTTATATTCGTCACAAAGGTCATATCCCTAATTCAATTTACTCACATTGCAGTGAAGCACGGCAGACACACAGACACAGACAGACACACACACAAACCCACACACACACAGACACACACACAGACACAGACACACATAGAAAGGACTCACTTGGCCTTGGCTGCATTATCAGGGTCCTGTATCTTGTGCAACCGTGCAGTTAGCTCTGCCAATCTACTAAAACTCTTCCCAGCAGTGGCGTAAATCTCTGCCACCTGCGTGAATGTACATTGAACACTAATATACATCGTGTACAATGTACACACTGTACATGGATACTGTATATTGTAGGTAAATGTATAGTGAATGGACACGAATAATAACTTAATGGTATGTAGTGCATATTTGTATCATGTGTGTAAACTAACCAAGTCAGGAGTAGGTTTGAGCATGGGGTTTTGTTTCTCCGCACTTGACGGTACATCGAACAGGTTACGATCAACCATAATCCTAGAGATAATGGTCCAAGTTACACGTGGTGATAATGGATTGTCAATTAATTAATTGGGCACCTGCTACATGTGCACACATCACAATGAAAAATGGGTTTGATGTTCTGCAGTATGTTTAATGTACATTGTACATTTTACTACTTCAGGATACCAACACATCACAGCGATCGAATTTACGCAGATGAAAGTACGACATTTCTTGCTATGAAACATTGGATGTAGAAATATTGATATTCAAGTATGTTTTATTCAAATAACACATTGATAATTGTGATTCATAATGATTAGTGATTGTTAAAAATATTGCAACTTCTAAATAACATCTCATATTGAAGCTCTATCTTATAGAACAGTAATTGCGCTATGATAAAAGTACCGTGTTAAAGGTTACAGAAGAATTAATACTTTTGAAAAGTGTATGAAATGATGAGATACACGTGTGAAGAAGACCGCATAATTTTGATTAAAAGTATAGAGAGTGCTATTTTCGGGAAGGGTCCCAAATCTCATTTCTGGAACACTGAGAGATTTGGCTTGGTTCTTGATGACCAATCTTCTTCACATGACTCGTTAGTGATTGACCTCAGAAAACTTTGATAAGATCAATGAACAATGAGATACCTACATTGCCGAGAGTGTCTGAAAATTTGGAACCCTTCCCCCAAAAATACCAATTTCTATAATAAATAGGATGATAAATAGAATATGTTATATGACTGCCAAGTGAGCTTGTTGATTTAATCATTCAGCAACTAAAATGGGGATATTAGAAAGAGAAAACTGGTGAAACTCATCTTTCTTTCATTGATTCTTAATTCGATGTAGTCTAAAGAGCTGTGTTGATAGTTCCGACTATCGAGCCAATCTCTAATCTCTATAGCTATGGAGCTTCACCTGTCAGTCACAATGATTGCAATCGATTAAATCTAAATCAAGATACGAATAACAAATACAACTAGAAAAGCTTCATTCTTCAACCTTCTGATTATCTCAAAACATAGCTCATACTTAAACAATCACATTTCTATCTGTCTGACTTTCACCGTGTGATGTGACTATTTTGCATGCTTTAGTGCGAAATACCGTATAGTAACACAATAATCAATTATTATCCTCACTACAAGTGAGATAAGCACCACCACCATAATATATGAACTTAATAACAATGTACACTTAATTAATCAAATTAATAACCCGATTTTTATGAAAACAACGTGCCGGACGTTTCAAAATATGTTTCATACTGTACATTTTCGTACGACATAAAATCACTAAATTCATTTCCGTTATCATAACAACGAAAGAAAAGCTAGCAAACCTAAAAACCTATATAAAAACTAATCAAAATTGTTGGGTGATCCTAATAAGCGGCTAATACACCAATCTCCATATTGTATACATTTGAGTGTCAATGAGATCTACTCATGATTATGACGACAATGAGATCCCAGTATATCTGATTCCAATTATTGGGAAGAAATCGCCCATTAATTCATAACAGCATTCAATATGTTCCTAAAAATCATCAGTGATAAAATGCTGTGACACCAACGTCAAATGATTCCACAATGAGTACAAGTTCCTCCTAAAGAACACGACGTCAGTTCGTCTGTTGCCTTCACATTGAAACACACTGGTCTCAACGTCTCTAAACTCCATCCCTTGATGAATGCTCTCGCTTCCAGCGCTATTTTCTAACAATAGCAAACACTAATAATTGTATGTAGAACAAAGATCTACACATCTACCGCATCCCTAGTATTGGCATGAAGATACGAGCGTCCGATGCCCATCCTAGCAATGTATTCCAACTTCCTAGCCTGCAACTCTCCCTGCTCCACATCGTGATCCTCATCGATATTGTCTTCAGAGGCAGCGGAGTCGTGGGCGTTGAGGTTCCTGTACTTGCTGAGAAACTGACAGTCCTTCGGGTAGAACCACAGGAGTATGATGACAGCTATGATAACGAACAAAACAGCAGGGATCGCAAGGAGGGGTTTCGTGGATATCTTTTCTGTCGAATCCATGACATGGGGAGTTGTGTGTCCTAAACCTATATGTGTTGTGTGTCCATGACCTATATGGGGTGCTTATATTATCAACTACTGAATCAAGTTGTTTGCAGATTAGGTTCCTGTTATTGAACCTTCAAAGGAGTTGCAATTATCACGAGTGCTCATGTAGATAGTTGGAGTAATTAAATAATTCTCAAATAATACAACAGATTTCAAACTGATCCAAGCGATTAATGAAAATGGTTACAGAACACTCCCAAATTACCCATATGATAACAATTAAACATTGAAAAGTTAAAAAAGATAATTTCATTACTGAACAGAAACGTTGAAAATACAAATATAAAATCTTAAAAACTTCAAATGTCCAATTTTTATCGAATCGAAGCTAGTTGCAAGTGAAGGTTGCCTCACTTACAGCATTAGGCGAGGTATTGAGTTGGTATATTCCACCTGAAGCCGACACTAGGAGCTCCCCTTTCACTTGCACGATACCACCCTTACCACTCTGCAAACCACCCATACAGCTGTTATGTGCACCATGATCAGCTGGGACTGGTCTGTTCCACAGGAAGTGATAAGCTGTACCGATACAATCGAGGTCAAATACTGCCAAAACATCATTTTCCTTCTCCAGCTGTAATATCTGCACACGTCTGTTTCCTGGAGTTATTTTTACACTGAACCACAATATTTGCTTATAATTGTGAATTTCGCCCTACAAATCGGCAGGAAATGTCCGAAGAGCAAAATGAACATTGCGTTTCTTCACCAAGTAATATGATAGCAGCTGTATACCGCTGATTATCTACACCAAGCTTGATTGGATAGAAGAATCTTCATTAGGTACAAAAGTATGAATACTGAAACAAAACTGAAACCCTAGTCGGACTCCACCCAATACACACACTGGGTATTTCTACAGCACTTGGATTCATGCCAGATCAGACGAGAAAACCAACATATTTAATGAGATTGGGGTGTGAAGTCTGAATAATGTGCACGACAGACTGAACCATAGACAATAGAAGAGTTAACATAGAATTAGTAGTATATCTGATTCAGACGACGACTAACCTTGATCCAAGACCAGAAGTGTCCGATCCCTGAGTGAAACATCGCACGGGCTGTCAAATTCACCCAATCTGGTTCCGAATTCCCCGATATATTCCAAATAACAACCCTGATTTGAGATGATTTAAAAAGGGGTGATTTATGATTCAATGAAAATTGAAAGGAGATCAAATTCCACCAGTATGATTCCGATTGACACCAACTTCGTGGTTGTAGACAGCTATGCGGTTATGCCCGGTGTCAGCAACATAGACGTGGTCGCTGCTATCAACAACCAGCGCGCTAGGGTTGCTCAGGGAATGCTCACTGAAACTACCCTGAAAAACCGGCTGTCGGTGAGGTTATACATACATTCTACTTTTTTCTGGAAGCATTTGAATGTGATCCGTGAAAGGGTCATGGGAACGAAGGGAACAAAAAGTAATTCTATGATGTTCCACAGTAATTGGGATAACACTTACATTCTTTGGAGATGTTCCAAAGCAAAGTACGAACTCCCCATCAGCGGCAAACATGGACACTTGGTTGAGGACGTTGTCTGACACTAAAATGTTCCCGGCCGAGCTGATAGCAACATCAGAAATTCGCTGCAATTGTCCAGGATAGTTACCTTTCTTTCCAAACTTGTACGATTTCTTACTTTTATGATCGAGCAGAATTATCTCATGCCCTATTCCAATAGCGATGGTTCCTTTGTCTGTGATGTAAATTGTTACTTGTTAAAGTGAATGCAGTTAGATATTTCATCATTTGCCATTCCCCATCTCAGAATTCACTAATTATCTCACCATCTGCTGTAAAGGCAGGGGGTACCATGTCACTTCGATCTTGACACCGCTTCGAGAAAGCCCAAACATCACGAACTTTATCACCTTTGAATGTATGCTCCACAATCCTCACTCTGAGACAATTAAAATGAACGTAAGGTGTGAAGTGTGTTATGATGTTACGATATTATTAATATTAAACAGTGGACCTACTTCTGCTTTTTCTCGTACCAATGACATTCTAGTGTATAAACATTGGGAAAGTCACACGAATGTGCTATTCTAAGATGAGCAGAATCACTGGAAAGCCACTGCTTGACATTTGTTGAACTGAAAAGTGTAATTTGATTTAGCAACTGAAGCAGTGTCTAAATAAATAACCGTACCATTTTTTCTGCTAATCCAAACCTCTCATGAGACCTATTTAGCTGCACTTCGCCAATCTGATCTACTAGATTAAAAATTTGGCTCATATTCTCAGCATTCTCAGACCAAGAAACTGTGTTCAACACAGGTTGAAAAGATGAAGGCACTATTTTGCTACAGAGATCAATAAATCTTCTCTCCAAAAGAGGTTTCAGTTGGAGGAGGATGTTTTCATTATCGAAACTCTGAAATTTTTTTGATACATCTACAAAGGTAGACAGTGCTGCTGTGCTCTCATCAATGCACTTTACTCTTGAATCAACTTGTGAATTATTCTCATGAGCTATTTTGTCAATGGCATCGAAAAGCTGTTTTTCTTTGGAAAGAATGAAGGATGTTAAATGACGTATCTTTTGGCTTATTTCTTTCTTTGTTTTAGAACAAGTATCTAATTGCAGTCTCTTCAACTTGCATGCATTGGCCTTGCTCATTTCAAGCTTATCCAAAAGGGAATCAATCCTTTCATTCATGCCTTGGAGTTGGTGAGTTCTATACACTTGACATGCTTCATGCGTACTTGTTATATGATGATTGTCTGAAAATATTTATTTTTGAATAGGGCATCACAAATATGCTAATTGCTAACCCATCAATGTGCTTAACCAGTTTTAGCTAAATACCCTTACTCACCTTTTTTGCATGTGTTGCATGAATGGCAAAGCAATTTCTCACAATCACTGCAATAAGAAATTAATTTCTGATCTGAATGTTCATCACAAGTCAGCAGCTTTTTATTCCCCAGCTCTGATATTGGCTTCATGGTATGATTTCTAGACACTTTCATACGTTGATGTATGATACAACAACTACCACAATATTCCTAGAGGGATCTGTAATGATTCAATCATATGAAAATTTAAAGCATAAGATAATTTTCAATGAGTTTAAAAAGCCAGTGGCCACAAATTTTATTAAAAAAAAGTCCAAGTCTGTTAAATTATGAGGATACTCACTTCATCACACTCAATGCAAATTAATACTGATGCTTTTGTACAAGTGCAGCATAACCGTTCCTTTGTTGTACTGTTGGCAACATGATAGTATTGAGGATGAAAAGGGAGTTGCCTAACTGAAAATGTAAGGGTGAGCAGGTATCATATATAAGCTGAGGCATATGAATTATGATATATTAGAAAAAATTGAGATCAATGATCTCACCACTAGAAAAAGAAGACTCTTCTCCACAGATCACACAAGTGACACCATTTTCAGATTGGATACTTTCAATACAGCACTGACAAAAATAATGTAGACAGTTCAGCAGTCTTGGTATGACAAAGAAGTCCTGGCATATGCTACACTGACCATCTTCCATCTTCAGGCTAATTGAAATATTTATATCACATTTATATCATGTGAAAAGGATCTTACTTCATGAAAAGATGTTTGTCCAAATAAGGAAGATTCAATGTGGAAGACTTTATCCAACTCTGAACTTAAACACCAATAAGATCCCTCTAGGTAAACATAGTGGTGAGCAGTAATTGTGGTGTGCAGTAAATAAATCAAGCCATGATGAGTGGTGTGCACTGTGTAGGCATCATCAGTCCAATACCTTGATGTCCTAACGCTAAATTCTATGATTCTGGGGCTCCTTCATGACGACATTAGGAAGGCATAATAGAATCTACGAATCATCAAAAATTAAACATGTAGCGACTACAGAGACAAATATAAAAAAGATCTTATCCGGTTTTTTATCTTTGGTGCTGAGCGCCCGCCGAATTTTGATAAATTCGATCACTCCTTTTACATAGCCACTATTACAACGATTACTCTTTATAATTTTACATTATCTCGCTGATTTTATTCCTGGCAAAAGCGGAATAAGTCGACTGCGCGACGCAGACGGCGCGCTGACAGTAAGCAGTAAAAAAGTTTGTCGATCGATGATAGACCCTGTCAAGAATTTCATTTTGCGCGCGCGCGGCGCAAACTTCGCGCGGCTTGCATCAGCGGCTTGCATCAGCGGTCTAGCATCGCCAAACAATAAAAAATCTTTTCTACAATTTGACGCGCGGTTTCCGTTGCCGGTTGCGCGCGCAATAGTCATCAAAATTATCGACAGGGTTTTTTTGCCATGCCAAAATTGGACATTGGAGATCGGATGTCATTTGTCCATTGTTTATAATTTTCGCGCGTGAGAAACATGAACAGCGGGCAAATAACAAATAGCATCCGGCAAGGTCTTTCCATCAAAAAAATCAAAATTTGGATTGTCGATCGATGACAGACCCTGTCGAGAAGTTTGGTTCCCGTTGCTTGCATCAACGGTTTAGCAACGCCCCAGAAACTTTTGAAAACTGCTTTTTATATTTCATTGGATTGATTATTTTTCGCTAAAAATATTTTAATCATGATCCAGTAAAGCTGTTCATTAGAGAATAGAGAGTAGTATTCTTTTAATCACATGATAGCGTTTCTGATTTCTCAATCACATTGGCTGCTCTCATTGGTCAGTTACTATCACGTGACTGGATAAATTGGTGACCCTTCTCGAATATTACTCAAGCTAAAAAGTTTACACATAACAGAGTTGATGCCACCAAAATCCGTCTTTTACTTCACCTCACTATTCTCCTAAATATTTGACTAATCATCTGTTCACTGTTCAGTGTTAATGTGGGTAGGTATACCCATTGTAATTGCCATGTAGCATCTGAATAACTAATAATGCTATGACACACTGATATTATATTATATTATATTATAAAAGATCAATGAATAAGGAGTTGCAGTTGTCTGTTGTTAACTTAGTATAAGTTGTAACAGAAAGTTGGTATCAGTAGGTGGCTGATGCAGTGGGTGACATGTCATATGCTGCTCATGCTCAATATGTGATGCTAGTGTCAGCCTTTCCATAATTTTCTTATTAGGGTGCGTCACATGATATAAATATTTCTGATTCATAACTGAGTGAAACAAAGCTGCATTCTTATGTCTATGATGAACTGTTTTGTTTCAGATTATAGGGATGATATGGAAAGTGAAGAAAATCCGAACAGTGGTACAATACAGGACAGCAGTCAATATTATGCTGTACCTCCATACAATATCTCAAATTCAGTTTTCATTGTAAATCCACCTGATGTAAGAAATGATACCCTGGGCCCAGGTTCATTGGAAAACTTCGTAGATATAAATCAACCAAATAGGACTCCTCCGATACAGCATCATGTGCACTCAACAAACAAATCCAGTGCAAAACCTGGACCATATCTCACTGTTCCCACTTATCAAGGTCCCTATCTCAATCCATTTCCCATAAAACCTGCCCCAATCAAACCAGCTTCCAAGTCAGAAAGAAAAAATTCAATCAAGAAAGTACCAACCAAAAGAAAAGGGGTTAAGCAGAAGATAGAAGTTCCTACCTTGCCTCCTCCACTCCCCTCTGAAGTTGCCAAAAAGGCAGGATTGAATTTTCGTGTTTCAAAGGTAAAAAATGATGGAGTTGAAGTGAAAAACAAGTCATGCCAAACGAGTGGCTGGAAATTCATGTCCGAGATAGGAACCATTGAGGCAATTCAAATCAAAAACAGTAGCAACGAGAAACAAGTATCTAAATCAGCTATCATTGCTTCTATAAGGACCCTCTGTCGAAACTTTAGAGAAAAAGTCGAGCGAATGGATGGTGACTCAAGAACTAATCACCAAACATACATGGATGAAGTCATTGCTGAGAGCACGAGATGGTTGAAAGAGCATAGCAGGAAAAGTAATGAATGTTTCCTTTGTGATCAAAAATTCCCAACTGGAAAGCTGTTAGATCATCATTTCGTTTCGTCATGCAATGCATTCAGAGAAATATTCGAAGAGAGTGTCGTTGGAGTCGGCCATCTTAACACCCTTGACAGCAACGAAATTGAAACTTCAGAAAAGAAGACTGTGAGCCCCTCGATGTTTCGGGATATACTGTCGAGGAGTTACTTTCACAGCAACGATTTCAATGCCCTCCGGAGAGTCTGCATGTTCTGTGGGGATGACGTGAAGAGTATTGAGACAGAGAAATCAGACATTTATCTGGACAAACGACATTTCTTTGATTCCTGCACTGTTTTCAGGTGTTTCCTTTTGTTTCACAATCAACCATACATTCAGGCAACCTCGCAAAAGGTAGGCACTGCGTGGACCTTCTTGTACTACTACTGTTTGGTTAACTACTTTGCCCTGGAGTTTGAATATGAGCTCAATGACTTGCGATTCCTAAACGAAAACAAATCCAATTTGATACTTACGAACATTGAAAACATCACTGAAAATATCATTCAAAGAGCTGAAGGCTGCCCACTCTGTTATTCCCCTATCAAAAATCATATCGTTCTCAAGTATCACATATCGTTTGCCCTGTGTCCATTCTTGATGCAGTTTTACAAGGATATGAAAGTGCACATGAAGAATGTTTGGAGAGTTCCGGGACAAGAAGAAAAGTTGAGAAGAATCACTGCATGTTTTCAGGGCTTCATGCAATTTCAAAGCCCCTCAAAGCCACTGATGATCAAACAAACAATATTGAATGCTGAACTTGCATGTAAGTTGCTAGAGAATGCAACTTACTTCAAATCACTAGACAATAACTTCAGTCTCCAGTACTACAAGACACCCAAAGATGCCGCAGTAGCTCTAAAGATTGAAGAATTGCAACAAAGTTGGGCAGAAGAAGTGCTGAAGGGAAGGGAGGACTCATTACAGTGCCCATTCTGTGCAATAACTTTCAACACAGAGAAGAATCTGCTGAAGCATATCGTCTACATTTCATGTAAGAGTATCCGACCAGTATGCAATCAGATCTACTATGCTATCGAATACTGCGAGTGGGATGTCCTAACTCCCCTGAACATCGTTACACAACATTGTTACTTTGTCGTGAAACAAGCTATTCTAGGAGGTGATTTCCAGATTAACCTCTCCAAGGAACACCTCAGCGAGTACATAGCCCTGGTTATTGAGAAGTTCCTAAATCTGGACATAGGTGAGAAGGTGAGAGGCATCCTCTTTAGTGGGAGTGAGGAGGAGACTGTGCAGCAGAAGGGGGAGCTAACCGTGGAAGAGGCGGGTGTGTTCAATGAGTTCTATTCCTGGGCAAAGAAAATCGCCAAGAAGAAGAGTGGAACACTTTGCCCACTCTGTGGAGTGTGTGAAACAACATTCACTAGTCTGGGTGATCACTTGGCACTTGGATCATGCACTTATCTTACTCCATTCCTGTCCATCATCAGCGATGTATACAGATTCAATCATATTTTCAAACCATGTCCGGCCCCTTCAAAGATTATTATCAATAACAACAGATCAGTGAATTTCGATTTTGTGCATCACATCAGGAAAATTTTGTTCCTGTATAAAGCATCACCCAAAGCAAAGACAGGTACTTTCTTCGATCATGATCAGTTTGAAGAATTCTTGATAAATTCACCCCAAAACTACATCAAGCATAGCCACTTGATATCATTTGTGATCGGAGGAGAGAGTCCGACTTGTTCGTTCTGTTTCATGGATATGAAATCTCGAGACCATCTTTTCCTCCACCTTCTCTTCTTCAAGTGCCCCACCATATTGTTTGTCATTGATCTCATTCAGAACGAGTGGAAAAAGTGTAACGCGGGGAGCAAGGGAAAAACTGTCAAAATGCTGGAAATAATCAAGGTTTATTCCTCCATATTTGAACAAGATCCTCGTGCCGTGATATCGTCGTCCAACATGAAGAAGTATTTCAGTGAGAACAACAACGCTGCGATGCTCAACAACTTCAAGCAACTCAAGGCCTGGGCACAGGACATGTTCACGCTGGATGAGAGTTCAAATCTGAATATCTGTAACGCGTGTAACATTGCTGCTGACCTCATCGACCGTCATCTATGGTTTGAGGAACCGGTCGAAAATTTCTGCCCAGTCTTGCGGTCCTACCTTGAGTTTCACAGGAAAATGGTCTGCAAAAAGGATATGCGGGGTGATATCCAAGCATCGTTCACGGTTACCGATCTGTTTGAGTTGAAGAGATTTGTCCAATGTCAGTACAGTCACATGAGTACAAGATCGGAGGCCATGCTGTTCGACAAGCAATCCATCTTGTCGCCTTCTCTGAGGAGAGAAGTGAAGGATTCGATCATCGCTACTCTGAAGGTTTATCCCCGTTACGATGGTTCATTGGAGTCATTCAAACTCATGTACGGTACATCCCGTGCCTTCCTGGCAAATCAGATTGGCATGGCCGACAAGATAGCAGTTTCCCGGTCATGTTTACTATGTGACATCAAGTTCATGTCCGTTGAGGATGTCAGGTATCACATCGCCACGTTTGAATGCAGAATACTGAGGAACATCCTGCAAACTGTGAAATCTGTTGACAACGTGGATGACAAAGTATTGAAGAACGAAGTCATGAATGCGTACAAGCGGAATGTTGCCTATTGCAGAGACCAGTATCCTAATTTGAATGAGGGTAATCTACTGTTGATTACTGAAACAGTAAATTCCGATTGTCATGCCAAACTCAGTAACTTCATCCTGTCAAAGATACCGCAATCAAATCCCTACAAGTGTCCGTTCTGTTTTGAATCTTTCATCTCGAAGGGCGAAATCTACGTTCACTTCAAGAAGGTTCAGTGTCTTGGACTGAAGGAATGTTTTGGCTTCATTCCAAACAGGGAACCTAGCTGGATCAAAAATTCACATCCCTTCCTACAAGTTGTATTCGAGATTTTCTCCAACTGTTATACTCTCAATAACATTCGGAGCACCAGCAGATTGCAGAAGATTCTGATGGGTGTCAACAACTTTGCCGATCTCTATGAATTCTGGTGTTCAAATTTCTGTGACTCGTTTGTTCCTGAATGTTGTTTCTGTGGGTCACTCCTCAACTCAGTACAAGTCATCAAGCTCCATCCAATGACGTGTGCTAAGATCAAGGAGTTGAATTTGGAAGTGTTCAGATCAGATCGACTGAAGGATTCGTCATTCATGAAACAGCAAGGTCTTGGATCTTGTAAACTATCAGGTCAGCTGAATCGTTTAACAAAGTATGTAACATATGCCTGACTGTAACGTTTTGACTTGTTTTTGTTTACTGTGTGACTAATTTCTAACATAATGTGTTACAGGAGCATTACCGCGGGAAATCGCTAAAGAAGTGGAAGGAACACCGTTCATGCAACGGTTCCGGTGTTCTCAGTATTTGAACTGGATTCCACTCTGTCTGGACTGTGCAGCGTCCACTGCCCAGTCAATGGATGAGGAGACATGTCGCTTCCTCCTCTTCAGGAGACTACTGAAGAAGGATGGACGGTTGGTGGTCTTCGACTTTGAGAGTAGTCAGTCAGTGACAAACACCACAAGCTGGGTGCCGTCCAGTGAGTCTCATTAATTGATTAATTAGTTAATGATGCAAGATATGTGTATAATGTATAATGTATATGTATCGAATACAGTTGATGTATGGTTTTCTATCTCAGGAAACACTGTTCCCGAGTTGGACGTTGAAGCAGCTAAGTACATACTACGTCACTGTCTGCCACACTTCAACCAGATGATGACAACAGAATTGTGGGAATTGGAAAATGTACCCAACATACGTGAGTCTACTCTACGTCTACAGTGTACACAGTGTACAGTTTTCCCAATTCCCATGAGAATCTCATGTTAACAAATTCAATGATCCCGAAATATCATCAAATACCAATACATCGGCATTTACTGTGTAGTACACGGTGTATACAGCACGCCGGCCATTGGCCTGTACTACGACCCCAACACATGTACAATTAAGTGTATACAATTCAATACAATGTAAACTAATATATGTTTAGTATACATACAATGTATAGTATAATGATGATACAACTCGCACTATATACACAATACCAAATGAAATGACTGCCTTGTATTCAGGTTTGAAACACCAAGTAAAGAACGTGAGGGAGCTATGCGATAGTTGTTCTACCACACTCTTCAACATTCATCTGTTCTGTTCGCGCTGTGGCTATGTGATATGCATGGACTGCTATAGGGATCGTCTTGCAGGTTTGAGCATAGAAAGAGCAGATGAAATAAATTTCCTCTTTATTTGGGAATTGTACATCGGACCCATATCCGTCGCGGATATCTGTGAAACTACGTACAATTCGCGCGCAATTCGTAAACAAGTTGCGCAAAAAGCACAGTATTTTCCTTGCTACGCATATGGAAAGTACACAATTTCGCGCGCGTAGCCAGTTTAATGGCAAGGTTGGTGCGGCAAAATTCGCGGATCTTACAATTTCAACGTTTCAGGCTATGTCTCGGCTGGGTTGGCTGATTGCAGTGATGGAAGTGCACATAATCTAACCTCCCTGGACACGTGCGTCACTATTCCACCAAGAGGTGAGGGTAGACAGATGTGGTGGTTTACTGGTCTAGATTGGGATGGTGTTGTGCTTTATCTTTCTGCTAACCCACTATGAAATATTTTTCACACGTTGGTTGGTAATCGCATGTTGATCTATGGGAACTTGAAATAAGCCCACCTGTTGAGTTTCTGATAATCTATTAATAGCAAGATTTTCACTGCCAAATGCCAATGCCTACGCATGGAAATGGAATACCCATTAGCAGTTGGCAGTTGGACTCATATCAAATGCAATGATTGCAGCGGTTAGGTTGTTGTGTGGAACCGTGGAAGCGATAAAGGATTCGCACTGTATCTCTGTAACAAACTTACCGTTCACCATCTGCCCGTCTGATGGTAGGTCTCGTGATACTCATGTAAATTTGATTGAATTTCTCAATTTGATTAACTGTTTCATTCCTTTTTGACTCTCTACCATTCTGGGTAATATGTCAAAATCGCGAAGTGTTCCTTATTATGATGGATTATCTTCCCTCAGAAACGCCTCATGAACTGATATGTAATGGACAAGTGCTGGCACTGAAGGAAGGACAAAACCCCAAGAATACCGCCATTTTCCAGAAATTTCACCAGAAGGGCAATGCTGTCGTGGTGTATGGTCTTCAGGGTGACATCAATACAAACCTCTGGACACCAGAGAGTTTCAGCAAGCACTTTGGTATGTTATATATGCAATAGCGGTCATATTATAGCGGTAACCTTTCAATGATATCGATCAATGAGAATATTGATGGTTGTCTGGAATTTCACTTGATAAATGATTGTTGTAGGTAACGAACGGGAGCGAGTGGTCAACACGACCACTCTCGAAGTACACAGAATTTCTCTCAAAGATTTCTTTGACGGTTTCGAGAATGTCAACGAACGGCCAAGAAATGAGAACGGTGATCCGATGGTTCTGAAACTCAAGGATTGGCCTACGACGTGGGACTTCAAAGAGAAACTTCCTTTATGGTAGGGGTCATGTGATGTAAAACTTTCCTGTTCATTTGACATTCTGTCTGTATCTGGTCTAATGTGTCGTCACATTACCTGATTCCGACCAATCAGGTACGAAGACTTCATGAAAGTGCTCCCCATGAAGAATTATACACTCCGGGACGGTTTATACAACGTAGCACGGTATCTTCCGAACATCTACTGTTCTCCCGACTTGGGACCCAAGATGTACATTGCGTACAGCAACGCCAACAACCCGAACGGTAAGTAGGGTAGGTAAGTAGGTAAGTAGGTAGGTAAGTAGGGTAGGTAAGTATGAGAACACGTTGAGCAAACCTATTTTACTCTGGTACTGAAAGGCGCGCGCAAGTATTTGGGTCACGCAGCACGGAATTACGGTAACTATAGCTACAGGATAAGAAACTTCAGCGTGTTGGTAGCGGTGTTGGCCACTTTGCGTTCTATCCACATTCTCGACTCGTGGTGTGATTACAACTCTGCATATCATATAATAATAGGCAACTAACCAATTTCAAAATCAAATTGCCGCAGAGGGAAGCACAGTGCTTCACATTGACATATCCGATGCTGTGAACATCATCATGTACGTGGGACAGTCTCAGGATGTGGTCATAAACTACGAGGATGATGCTAACACTGCTAACACAGGTACTTCTCCAGCCCCATGATATGCATTGTCGTTATTGTGTCAATGTAGTAGACATCTCATGGAATAGATAGTGAGATTGGGGCCTTAATCAGGGTATTATTTCAGATTCAGCGTATTTGAAGCGCAAAGTATACTCATTGAAAGATATCTGTGAAGACACTGATGAGAAACAGGTACTTGATATTTCATCCTCATTACTTCTAGAATGTATCTTTATAGATACATTGTGACATTTCCCCATTGTGACATTTCCCCTTTTGTACCAGTTGGAGCGGATACGACGTGATAAGTGCAAGCTCGGCGCACTCTGGCACATCTTCCACCCCAATGATATAGACAAGATTAGGCACTTCATTCACAAGGTGCTAAGCGAGAATGGTAAGACACTGCCCAGTGGCCATGATCCGATCCATGACCAGACAATGTACTTGGACAAGGACATGAGGAAACGTCTCTACCAGGTAGGAACAATGTTCATTCAACATCCTCATAGCAATGAACATTGCAATAGATAATGAACGTAGCAATCATTATTGATGATATTAGTTGTTCCGAGATGATTTTATACGCTGTTATGACCTCCTCAGTACAGGACACCCGCAATCACCCTTCTCACACAAACTCCACCCAAATACTCCGCAATGCTACACAATTACTCCACATAACTCCACAATAGCTCCACAATTACTTCAGTTTTTACTGAGATGCACATTTATCTGATATCCACATTCACTGCGATGCACATTTATCTGATATCCACATTTACTGAGATGCACAATGCACATTGTACATTATCTGAGATCAGCACATTCACTGAGATCTGCACGTCCCCCAGGAGTACGGTGTGAAGGGTTGGCCCATAGCTCAGTGTGAGGGAGACGCTGTTATGATACCAGCCGGGGCACCCCACCAAGTCAGGAATCTACAGAGCTGTATCAAGATAGCAGAGGATTTCGTTTCACCAGAGGTAAATGATTGTTTGATCATGTCTCTTTGATTGTTTCTTTGTTTGATCATGTCTCGGAATTGAACAAGAATAATTTCATAGTACAGACTCCTATTGACACTTGCTATTTTGCAGAGAGTATCATTTTGTCTGAAACACACACAAGAGATTAGACATCTGTCGAAGAATCATCTCAACCAAGAAGATAAACTACAGGTAGGAGATCGTCTAATCGAACCCAAAACCTCTATAGAAAACCAAATCCTCTTGGGAAAGTGAGTCAATGTGAAAAGTCAACATTTGGAGGGGGGTTATTTTCAAGAGTCGCATANTTGAAAGTATTTTCTCCAATTAAAGACTAACCACTGTCTGTCAATTGGGTCAATTGTCGCTCTACGTCTGTAATAGTGTGTTGTCACATTACCTGATTCCGACCAATCAGGTACGAAGACTTCATGAAAGTACTCCCCATGAAGAATTATACACTCCGGGACGGTTTATACAACGTAGCACGGTATCTACCGAACATCTACTGTTCTCCCGACTTGGGACCCAAGATGTACATTGCGTACAGCAACGCCAACAACCCGAACGGTAAGTATGTGAACACGTTAAGCAAACCTATTCTACTCTGGTACTGAAAGGCGCGCGCAAGTATTTGGGTCACGCAGCACGGAATTACGGTAACTAAGCAGCGTGTTGGTAGTGGTGTTGGCCACTTTGCGTTCTATCCACATTCTCGACTCGTGGTGTGATAACAACTCTGCATATCATATAATAATAGGCAACTAACAAATTTCAAAATCAAATTGCTGCAGAGGGAAGCACAGTGCTTCACATTGACATATCCGATGCTGTGAATATCATCATGTACGTGGGACAGTCTCAGGATGTGGTCATTAACTATGAGGATGATGCAAACACTGCTAACACAGGTACTTCTCCAGCCCCATGATATGCACTGTCGTCGTTGTGTCAATGTAGTAGACACTTCACCTCATGAAATAGATAGTGAGATTGGGCCTTAATCAGCGTATTATTTCAGATTCAGCGTATTTGAAGCGCAAGGTATACTCATTGAAAGATATCTGTGAAGACACTGATGAGAAACAGGTACTTTACATTTCATCCTCATTACTTCTAGAATGTATCTTTATAGATACATTGTGACATTTCCCCTCTTGTCTCCCTCACTAACCTCCTCCTCCTCCTTATTATTGCAGTTGGAGCGGATACGACGTGATAAGTGCAAGCTCGGCGCACTCTGGCACATCTTCCACCCCAATGATATAGACAAGATTAGGCACTTCATTCACAAGGTGCTCAGCGAGAATGGTAAGACACTGCCCAGTGGCCATGATCCGATCCATGACCAGACAATGTACTTGGACAAGGACATGAGGAAACGTCTCTATCAGGTAGGAACAATGTCCATTCAACATACTCATAGCAATGAAAATTGCAATGAATAATGAACGTAGCAATTGATGTTTTTATCCGGCTGTTATGACCTCCTCAGTACGAGGATTGCTAACAGGACACCCGCAATCACCCTCCTCATACAATCTCCACCCAAACACTCCGCAATACTCCACAATTACTCCACAAAACTCCACAATAGCTCTACAATTACTTCAGTTTTTACTGAGATGCACATTTATCTGATATCCTATCCACAATAACTGCGATGCACATTTATCTGATATCCACATTTACTGAGATGCACATTCACTGAGAGCTGCACATTTACTGAGATGCACATTCACTGAGATCTGCACATTCACTGACATCTGCACATTTACTGAGATCTGCACATTTACTGANACATTCACTGAGATCTGCACATTCACTGAGATCTGCACATTCACTGGGATCTGCACATTTACTGAGATCTGCACATTCACTGAGATCTGCACATTTACTGACCTCTGCACATCCCCCAGGAGTATGGTGTGAAGGGTTGGCCCATAGCTCAGTGTGAGGGAGACGCTGTTATGATCCCAGCTGGGGCGCCACACCAAGTCAGGAATCTACAGAGCTGTATCAAGATAGCAGAGGATTTCGTTTCTCCAGAGGTAAATGATTGTTTAATCATGTCTGGGAATTGAACATGAATAATTTCATAGTACAGACTCCTATTGACAATTGATATTTCGCAGAGAGTATCATTTTGTCTGAAACACACGCAAGAGATTAGACATCTGTCGAAGAACCATCTCAACCAAGAAGATAAACTGCAGGTAGGAGAGCTTATAATCGAACCCAAAACCTCTATAGAAAACTAATTCCTCTTGGGACAGCGACTCAATGTGGAAACTGAATTCCTCATCACTATGCCCTGCCAGATCAAGAACCTGCTGTACCATGGTGTGAAGGAGTGTGTATCCGTGCTCCGGAACAACCCGCCCCCCGCCACCGAGGCGTGTACTTGTGGACTCGCCGCCACAGAGCACGCAACCACTGCACTGGACACGCTGGCTGGGAGCGAGGTCCCCGCCGCCACGGCTAGTCCAGAGAACAAGGATCAGACAATAGACGAACTCAGAGCAGAATTGATCGCTCTGCAGAAGTCGAGCGCTGCGGACAAGAAATCGTTCATGGAACAACTTGAGAAACAGAAGGTAGGATGATTCAACCACAACATGCCAATGATGTCACTATTGATTAGTGCTGCTCGATATGACGATTATATAATGTTGTACATAATTGACATGGCACACATCACAATTATCTCACTTAATCGCATCTGTGTGATGTCAAAAATTCAGAGACAAATCCCAACTTAAACTGACTAACTTTTCAGGCAGAATGCGCGGAAACTAGGGAGAAGTACCACATGGGGAAGCGAACTATCGCATCTCTGAAATCAGAAATGAAGAGACTAGTCGGGAAATCAGGAGCACTGCCCCAGCAGAAACGATCCTCCTCACACAGCATACCGAACAGGATGACTGCCATGCAGTACGGCACTTCACTGGAGCGTGGCACTGCAGCAGATCATCGCATGCAGGAGCTGAGGAAGCCCCAGCCTCGGCATCCTGGCCAAGTCCGGACCAATGATTCCCGGCATGCGTCAGATCATTCCAAACATTCCAGCTCTAGGGGTGTCGATACAACGACAGCAGACTCTCGGCAAAGATCGTCCAGTGCATCATCGGTCGAGAAACGGAAACGAACTCTGCACGAACATCTAGAGATAACAAAGAGGCAGGCCGCGAGTCTTGGCCGTCAGCCAAACTCTCACCTAGCTTCCGCAGAGGCTCCAGCGGTGGATCCAAGTGACCCGAGACTGAAATCTAGGATGGTGGAGCCAGAGGTGCCTCCAGCTAACACAGATAGACCCAATCAACCGTGGGATCTGCGGTATGAGAGCACCGCCCCAGTTCTCGTCACTCCAAACGTCGTGCCTCGCTCTGCATTCCAAGGCGTACAGCATGCTGTCCAGGACTTGAGGAAGAAACATCCACCTCCGCAGAGCATCAGGAAAACTCCTGAGACACCCGAGCCCATGGACACAAACCAGGACAGCTGTAGTCCTGGCCCGAGCACCAGTGGGCTTTACACAGGAAACCCGGCCAACACTCTGGATGTGTTGAGTGCGGTATCAGCTGCTCAGGCCAGAGTGTTTGTGGGAGGGAAGAGTTACGACCAGGGTGCATCCAACTCAGAGACAGACTCAAACGAGGAGGCTTCCAGTCAGAACTATCAGCTGTTATACCCGCCCACTTTTCCTCCACCCCCTGGTGGAAAATCAACTGTGTTGTCTGGTCCAATGAATAGCAGCCCGTCAGTGTCACCGGGATACAACCACAAGTCCCTCAACCTGCAGATATCATCTCCCAAACAGCCCGCTATATTCTCCAAACAGGGTGCCAAGAGGTTGAGTCATCACAAGGTCAGAGTGGACAGCCCCAAACCAGCAGCTGGGTCCCAAGTACCGGGAGGGGGTCCACAGTCCACTCCAAGTGAGGTTTTCCCTCCTCAAGCATCCTACACCACCTACCCTACATCAGCGCGTTCTGCAGTCATGTGCAACAAGCGACCCATCAAGACGGAACTACGCACACCACCCAACGACAAACTGTTGAATCCACCTACATTTGCACCCCACCTGGCATCCTTCCTCCCGGACATGCTGAACAGATCGTGCGACAGGATATCATGGGCTACTGATCCCAAGAAAACACTCGCATCACCCGTGACACCCACGCTTTCTCCCTCTGTTGTCAGTCAAGCTCTACCCTCCCCTATGACACCATCCCCACCACCGACACTCCACCCGAACATGTATGTGACACCACCAATAGCACCTGCCGCACAACCGCCACGGCCACAACCTCTTGCACAACCCGTGACAAACAAACACCTTGACCCTGCCCGACTAGACCAGATCAGAGCTCCACTGTTACTCAAATCCCCTAAGAATGACGGGATACCAACGACCCGATCATCGTGTACTGCTCGTGCAAGAGTAAAGAGCAATGAGTCTTTCGCCTCCCTTAGCTCTTCGTCGCCTGAAGTCCCTGGAGCTTTAGCGCCTAAAACCGAGACCAATCCAGGGAGCAGTGGAAGTAACCCGGTTCTGCCGCCTGTGAAGCGGCCTCTCAGCCCTAACAGTTTCCTTGATAAGGTGAAAGAGGGTACTGTCACGAGTGACAGAATGGGAATAAGCTCCACATGTGACACAGAGAAGGTGGTAGCTCCATCTTCTGGAACAGTGCCAACATCCAGTCAGGTAGGTACAACCACCCTGTCACACAGCACTGATCTCCCAGGAGAATCAGGTATGAACAGCAGCACTGCAGCCACTCTAGATCCACCACGAGACCCTAGACTTGCTCGTTATCAGAACACCACTCCTGGTCAGGAACCGAGCAAACATCAGGACGAGACAGTTACTTCCTCCAACGAGACGGCTCGGCAAGATACTGCTCCCGACACAGACAATGAGCATGGAATATCTGACACCAAGGTGTCATCAACGACACAGGCCACATCATCAGAGAGACAGCTGTATTGTCCTCCAGACCCGGAGAAACTGATCATCTTTGACGAGACGCTGATGTCGAGATTGAGCAAGAAGCGTAACTCATCACTACCGAGTGACGAAGGTGATGAGCAACTGATTAAACCTGCTAACCCCCTATTGAGGGACCGGTCAGGTTACCCCACCTCACAAGCAGATAGTTCAGCTAGGAAACAAAGACTGACCGACACAGTAGACGCTATCTTACGATCGGATAAGTTGTCATCAGCTGTACCGATAGACTCGACACCTGCTGCCAATCATCCCATGGCGGGATATGATGACATCATCAGTCCAGTGATGTCAGCAGTTCCCGGAATATCCCGTATTCTGAGACGGAGCAGGGAGTCCTCGGGAAACAGTACGTCGAGCATTACTAACCTCCCCGTGTTATCACCCATTTCACCAGCTTCAACGCCCCCTCCTATCCTGGAAACAGCTGCTCTGACGAGTGAAGCACCCAACCCGCCCCCTTTGCCCTCAGAACCGCCGCCACCTGACCCCACTCCGCCAGTTGAGTCGATACAGGCAAACTCACAACCCGAACCCATCCCACAGCCAACTGCATCAACATCTGAACCAACAAGCGAGTCAAGAAACCCTGAGGTGCGTCGCAAGAGACGTTGCTACCGAAAACACTCTGATTCTGTTGGGGATGACGCACCACAGGACTCAGTCGAGACTCATGCTGCCGATGGACCAGAGTCGGAAACATGTAAGAGACCGGGAGCGAATGACCAGTTCTCTGGAGAGGAGAAGCTCCCATATGATAAGGAGGACCTGAAGCGAAAGCGAGATGCTATCAAAGCAGCTGTGCAGAGTAGAAATGAGAGGGCAGACAGCAGCCAGGAGCCCTGTGTCGATGCGCACAAGTCAACTGGTCGTAAAAAAGACAAAAATGAGAAGAAAAGCAAGGAAGACCCGGAAGCTAAAGAAATTGGACAATTAGGTGCTAATAAACACCGCAAACATTCTTCAGAGTCCGTTTCACACCCCAACTCTGGGAAGAAAGATGAACAAGACAAATCCGAGAAAAAGAGGAAGAAGCGTTCGAACTCCTCAGCTTCAGAGAAGTCCAAATCGTCCCAATCCGCCCCTCTCTCCAGCAGGGATGACGAATGTATCCCTTCTCGGGAGAGATCACTGTCCCACGATAGGAGACACACGTCAAGAGAATCACGGAATAGTAGGCGGAAATCCCGCCGACTTTCGTCCACAGGTTCGCAACACTCACGCGAATCTGACCGGGAACGTTCCCTTGACTCTGAGAACCGGAAGACATCATCTCCTGATAAGGGGAAGTCTCCTGCATCAAGTCGGTCATCACGATCTGAAGACTCCCGAAGCAAGTCAGCGTACTCCAAACGGAGTGTGGGAAAGCATGAGAGTAAGAGCAGTGAATCACGTGAGAGACCCAGTTCACGACTGATAGAAGGGCGTGGTCAAGGAGAGGAAAGTTGGGAGAGAACAGATAGGGAGGGCAAAGCAAGAACATCACAGGACTCGGGCAAGTCTCCTGAACCAGTGAAAAGTTCTGGAAGAAAGGTGACAATCACCTCCGTGTACAGAAAGTCGCCGACGATAACGCGAACTGTTTCGACGAGAAAATCGCGGACTGAAGTGAGCCCGGACCACGGACACTCGAAGCACAGGAAGTCGAAGAGACATAAATGATTATTTTACGTATTACCTCCGTGACAATTCTATTAGTATTGCGAATTGTTAAAAGTTGGTTGATCTATCTGTAACATTAAGTTACTGTTAGTGTTAACTGTTTTACGAGTTCTGGAAGAACCTTTCCGGCCATTTTTTAATGTTTTTTATTCTCCCGGTTACAGATTATCACTGTGAGCGGTTTAAAATTTGAACAATTTGTGGAGACTGTGCCAATCTTTCGCTCGGGTATTGGTAATTTTCAAGTTCAACATTTCATACCAAATCCGTTATCCGTTGAGCATGATCGAACGCCAGGATTTTTACAAGTCTATTTAAGATTGGTTGGTTTTTAATTTAAACCTTCACCGTTTAAGTTGAAATGGAACCTTTTCTCACAGTCACCAGTCTACAGTCACATTAACTATTCAGTTTGGGAGCTCGCAGCTATGAGTAAGGTGTACCACTACCAATATTCAATATTGATGACTGAAGTTTTATCTACCTTTAAATTCAATGGATATACTATTATCATTATGCTGATGATGGAATGAAAATGACCAGAATAAGAACATTACCGCCAGTTAAAATAGTTTCGTTGCTCTATTGTGCATTGTACCATTTGTGCACGAGAGAAATGTCTGGCTGCTCACTGGTTTTCGCGGCGCAACGTGTCACATGTGCACAACTATAACTATTTTAAGAATGTCAGATGCACAACTAATACTATTATTGTAGGATTTTACCCTACCGTCGGTGCGCGCGATTTTCAATCCGCCCCTTGCCAGGGATAAAATCCCGCCAGCAAGGGTAGGGTGAAATCCTACAAATACTATTACTATAATTGTCCATGTCAGATGGTGGATCGAGAGCAAGGAGGGCAACAGTCAACACGGAAAAACAATTTGACACTACTGATCCATACAGTACACGTTGATCATTGAGTTCACCTTCTGATCCACGTTCACTTTCAGATCCACGTTGCGCTTCTGCATAAGAATTCTGAGACTAGAGGCCAAGTTGGACTTCATGTCATGATATTGATTTGATTTTGAGTGACCCTCCTGATCACTTAATTTCGACCCCAGAGAAGCGAACGTGCAGGATCAGGAGCTCGAGGTCAATTCAGTGATCCATGTGCACACGCAGCGCGCCCCCATCTTGTCTGGCGATGCTAGACCGCTGATGCAAGCCGCGAAGGAAAAAAGCTGACAAACAAATGACGCACGCAAGCTTGTCAGATGTTACCTGACCTGTTTCTCTCGCGCGCCTTCATCGAAGGCCGAAACAGGTTTTCGGCCTTCGATGAAGTCGCGCGCGAGAAACTGAGGTCAGATAAAATCTGACAACACGCAACCAACGTCGAACTGTTGTCTCGCACGTAGGTACGTCATGCGCGTCTTTCTATCTATGATGAACACTTCGTACTTTAAATTTAGATGGATGAATTTTGCGCGCGCACTCACAATTGTGTACTTCCTGACGTAAACAGAAACAGCGACTCCCTACTGTCACGAATACGAGCATTGGGCAAGAGGGACTAAATAGTATAATGAACACAGAATATTATTGTGATTAAAATTAGAAAATAAATAGAATGCAATTCATAGAAATTGAGTATACCTAGTTGAATACGTAAAAAGATAAAAATGGTTAAAAATTCGTATTACTCAAAACATTATTCTCATCGACCTGAATCATAACCGGGAAATATACTCAACAGAATTTGCTTCAAATCAGAATTTACTTTAGCACTGAACGTTTTGCCGAGCTCGAATCTGCAGTTCGGGCAAGTGAACACTTCTGCAGCAAACGACCGTTTGAGACATTTCTGACACAAGTTGTGCCCACATGGGGTTGTCACTGGGTCGTGGACCAAATCGCAACAAATAATACACAAAAACTGCTCCGAAACTTGGTCATGCCAACCGACCATATCGCTCATCAATTCATCCCATCTACTCTTATTCTTAACATCCCGAGCTATTTTTGTCCTGAGCTCCTCATCTAAGTTGTTGTTCAATTTCTTGTTTTCACTTCCCCCTAAACCGACATTGCTGTCACGTTTCCTCTTTTTACCCCCTCCCAAATTCACATTTTCCTTGTCATCGGAATACCCCTCAGGGTACACCATCTTGAGACCCAATTTTCGGGACATAACTTTGCCGGACATAGTCCATGGAGCGGGTGCAGGGTCATCCCGTCTCAACAAATACCTCCAAACCAGGAACCCGCTCTTGCCCTTCTCGGGCCAGTATCTCACTATCTTATATATACCGTCGTATCTGTTTCCCTCCTTGGGAGCGAAGTCGGAGTGTTTTGCCATCTTGCAGTTCCTCACGACTCTGACTTGCCGCCCTTTCTTCCACTCCTCCTTAGCGTCAGCGCCGTTCTTCACATCTAGCTGAGCGAAACAGCACCTCGCAAGAGCCAGATTCATCTTGGTCAGCTTCTGGTCTGAGCTCTGTTCCGCTGTCCGCTTATTCCCGGACAGGTCCCGTCCCCCCGACCCCGTGTAGTAGAACTCCTCTCCGTTGTCCTTATCGTCCTCATATCCGCCCGATAGCACGATAGAATACGCTCCGTCATTCTCCCTGCCATGGATCCCCGCGACATGGGGCCGGTGTACGCCCGCCTCCGATACTTGGAGACGGTACTTCCAGAGCGATCCCACAGGGATGCCAGGGATGGGGCCCACGTGGTTTTGTGGTACCAAGGTACATATTTTACTCCTACCCTGACACGCCATTCCCTTGCCCCAGTCCCTTGCTTGATTAAGAGCGCCTCGAGATGTTTTCTTGGATTTGAGTGCCTCGCCAGCCTGCACAATGAGAGTAGCATCGTTTTTACAAGTGGCACAGTACCAGTCATCATCCTCAGGAACTGCTGGTAAAGGTGGATCGAGGCAGTAGATGTGAAACGCCTGATCACACTCATCACATAGGAGGAGTTGAGCTGGATTAGCTTTATCCCCACACACGTTACACGCACAAAACTTGCACTTCCGCTTCGCGTTGTCTTTGCAGTGTATGCACTGGGGAGCGGATTTCCGTTTAGGAACATTAGCAACAGCCGCTTGATCACTAACCTTCTCACGCGACTCTATCCTGAATATCTCACTAGTAAACGCCAGCTCAACATCAGTTGGCACAATTCCAATTTGTAATTTTGCAGTGATTGTCGGCTTTGATCCACGTTTACCCGACACAGATGAGAGTGTGGCATCGTACCAGAAACCCCGTTCTGTGGGCTGATCGAGGTTATAATTGACCATACACTTCAGCCCTGGAACAAGTTCCGATGCCGAGTAGATGTAGTGAGCACGGGGTCGAATTTCATCGTGTTTAACTGTCATTTTGTCACATTCCTCATAGCCGTCATACTTGATGATATAGACCCGATCACACGACCTCTCATCCTCCCCTTCCTGTTTGAGACACTTCCTGACAAGGCCCTCGAACCAGGCCCCACTTGATGGATCAAACACGTCTACCTCTTCACCGATACCGAACAAACCCGTACACTCAACTAAATTATCCTTTGTCGTTATCGGGGAAATGTCAATGAGTTCATTGCTAGGCTCGGATTTTATCATCAACTGAATGGTATCATTGATAGAAACATTGTAATCGTACAGCGTATGATCATCTACCATCAGCTTCCCGCGATAGAAGAGTTTCTGATTTTGTGGATCGACTTGAAATGCGTCCTGGACTTTGGCACGGAGACATTTGATGGTCGTCAGCTTGCTGAGTCCGTCGAGTTTCTGTGACTGTGAGCCGCAGAATGTCCGCACATTTATCCACATGGCTGAGGGAGAAGTGAAGAGGGGTTGAAAGTGAAGAGGGGGAGTTGATATGAAATCGATAACATGATAACGAGAAGGGATTCAGTGAGAAATCGACTCTTAACTAAAACAGACTAATGAAATAAAATGGATTATAAAAGCAACTCAAATTCACAATGATATCTTTAAAATTCAGTCATATTTGAAATCATTAAAATGAAATAAATGAGTACAAATGAAACAATGAGAATAACCAGTCTGATCCCGTCAACAAAAAATTCGCGGATCAAGAGGTATGCCGTACACTACAGTATGAAAAATGATAAATACTGAAACAAGTGTTTTTGATAAATGATGAATATTAACGCGTATGTGTACACATGGAAAAAAGGGGCGGAGGGAAGGAAAAAGACGCGCAATTGTTAGCAATTGTAAGCAGTTTCCACTGTAAAGTGCGCGTCTTTTTCTTTCCTTCCGCTTTTCCTTCCATGTGTACACATACCGGTTACGCACAAAAACTGATCGAAATCAGTATAATACAGCAAATCAGTGGTAAGGATAACCACGTAGCTCAGTAAGGAAGGAGTTATTATTTCGTTTCACTTCAGTACCTTCAACTCGAGTTAACATCCACAAAGCCGGCGACACCATATCCTCTAATACGTAGCTCTCTTTGTCCCAGGATCTCGACTTCACTATCATCACCATACCCTTTGTCAGCTGCCGCAGATACTCCATGCTATACGGGGGTTCTGCATCAAGATACTCGACCACAAGATCCGTGAGGTATCTGAATATCTTCGCGCTTGTCTCACGCTCCTTTTTCGTGAAGATCAAATCTTCGCTGCTTGACTTCACCCCCAGCAAGTCCATTAACCGGCACGGTTTGTTTTGCGGAACCTGTTGTTGTTAAACGATCCCCCAGCTGCACACAATGAAACCGGCGGTAAGCGGTGGCAAGGATCGTTCAAACAAGCGTATGAGGAAGCGCTGTGGAGCATCAACTTGTGATACCTTCTCAAAGGAAGACGTCAGGAATACGTGTTCAGTTAGCTGGAAAATTTCTCCAACGACAGGATCGTCGTTGTTAAATATCTTCCTCCAAACCCGTGGTACCTAGCACCTCCACCATTCTTTCCGAGGTGATGAGATCTGAGTGGATTCTTCTATTGTATACATGTACAAATGGCGCAGTAAGAACATGAACGAATCTACAATCACGTACATAATCAATGGCTGTGAAAAGTTCATCGAAGATTTTGTATTCTTTGTCCATTCTGCAGATCTGTTCAGGCTTTGCATACTGACTAATCAGCTCTAAGAGCTCAAGAGTTTGTATAAGTAACCTGATTTTTCCACTCCAATTCTTTATGTCCAGCGAATTTTTTCGATAATATGGGGGGGTTTGTAGCCCAAAAAAAACCAAAAAAAACCTAGCCCAAGAATGGAAAATCAGGGTCGGGCTTGGTTTTTTTGGTTTATTTTGGTTTTTTTCGGTTTATTTTGGTTTTTTTCGGTTTTTTTTGGGCTAGATATTTTTGACATTAAAATTTTTCAGAATTTTTTGGCAAAATTGTGCAGAATATTCAATAGGACTTATTCTTATTTACCTTTTCTACTTTTTGGTCACTCAATAACTATTTTTCTGCCTATTACTAAGGAGAAAAGTCAATTGGTACGCGTCGCCAGGTGGCCTTTTTTGGAGTTTTTTTCCTTTTTTTGGTTGTTTGGGCTAGACATTTTTGACATAATT